>JANZXR010000172.1:2804759-2826499 GCA_027575705.1 Erythroxylum echinodendron
ATTTCTATGCCTCAACTGACTGATGACCTTGACTTCAGTTATATACTCCCTTTTGCCCTGCCTAGAACTCCTTGAAATTTTCTTCACTGCAACTGTTATATCTAAATCTGTCAGATAACCTTTAAAGACTGCACCAAATCCACCTTCACCTAGCTTCCTTTCATCAGAGAAGTTGCGGGTAGCTGAGACAAGATCATTCAGAGAAAATCTCCTTGGAAGTGCTTTTCTTTCAAGATCATCATTGATTGACGTTAAGTTCACTGTCTCTATTGTTTCCTTCCTCCTCAACTTCCCTCTTTTCAAAATACCAAATGCTACAATCATCAGAACTATGAAAACTCCGGTTGATACTGTTAAACCTACAAGCAGCCTCACTCTTTTAGTATTTGTTCCGTTTGCTTCATCTATCTCCAAGTTTGAGCTGAAGTCCCACGACTGAAGTACATGCCTTTCCATAAGATTACTCGTAGCAGCTGTGAACCCAATCGTTACCCATTCAGGAAGAACCTCCCGAAGATCGATAATGTACGAAAGACTTGTATTTTCCTGAGAAACAGAGGTTTTTTGATATTTCCATGACACATTTAGAGACTTGGTTGTGCCATTATAGTTGATCCAAACATCAGCAGTATCACCACTGTGTAGGCTAACATTCCAAGGGGTATATGTTGCAGAGACAACTGAGTTGTTGTTGATCCCAACATGCTGGACTGGAGGATCCCACTGAAGGTTTGGGAAAGTGTCAAATTCAACATGAAGAATATGTTTATTAGAGGAATCTGATGAAGTGGTGATGTTAAACAAGCCAAGGAAGCCTCCAGCAGAATTGGGTGGTATATGGAATCCCACAGGAGCAAGGAAGAAAGCGAACCCGGCAGCATATGTCTGACGACCTAGGACATCGATGTAGAAAGTAAAATGAGTTGAGAAATCTGTGAGCTTTCCACTTTGATGATCCCATATTGGTACCTTATTAGCATAAGTGACTCGACCAACCTGACTCATGTAACGAACACTGTTAAAGTCGATTGTCCCAACAAAGTTTGTCGCTCCTCCTTCAAGAATCAAGCTGTTGTCATTGGAATCAAAGCGTATGATCTGAAAGGAAACTGAACAAGAAAAGGGAAGAAGCAATAAAAAGGAAACAAATACGGTATGCAAGCTAAAAATAGAGATGTCCATGGCTTTTCTGTTTGTCTAGATAGTAGTGAAGAATGAAGATTACTGCGATATTTAAACAGAAAACAAATCTGAAAGAACACGGTGGTTCTAACTAGCGCCAGACCTCTCTATACTGATGTTAGCTTTTCCAACGACCACCTATATAGATCAAGGAAGCTTCAGTGAAAGGGGAGTTATTTTAACTTGGTCTTCGAAGTCAAGCATTAACATATATTTACCCTTAATTTTCTCCTAAAATCATGTAAGTTAGTACCGTGTAGTTATTTAGTTAATTTTATTTCTTTAGTTATAGTCACTTAAAGTCTATAAATAAATGAATGTATGCACGCAGAAATATAAAAGGACTTTCCTTATTCCTTCTTTGTATTTATTTTACACGTAATATCATAGTCTCCTTTTTTAAAAGGAGTCAAAATTCTAGAGTTTTTTCTTCAATCCTTTTTATTAAACATTATATCATAGTCTCCTTTCTAAAAAGGAGTCAAAATTCTAGAGTTTTTTCTTCTATCCTTTTCATTAAACATTCTTTCATACATTTAAAATTCTTAGTCTATTTCACATGAAATTTTCCATATACCAAATTGAATAGATTCCAATACTACAAATAAACACCAACATCGACCTTCATACGTACCATTAAGTGCCACACCTAAAATCTCAAAGCCCAAAACCTTTGTTGCAATTGTTTCGAAGAAGAAGACAATAACTTCATTTCGCTTTTAAGCAAAATGGTGTCATTTAGTCGCAAAAGGTTATAAATTCTATGGAGCCACATCATCTACCATGTCATCCAACTTCCTATTTAGTACCACTTCATAATACGCAACTTCAGCTTACATGTCAGTTGCCAAGTCATTGTCCAACTCATTGCATCTTAGCAAATATTTAACACATCAGCATTTCACATGTCACTACTTGATTTGTCCACGTGTCAACATAAGTTCTATTCCTTAGTTCAGTTTAACCCTACCGGTTTGGCTTGGTTTGTTTTAAAAGGAGTTGACCAATACTTTAACTACCTAGTTCAATATATTTTTAATTAGTTAATCTGCAAACCAAATCAGTTCCTAAAATTTTTGACATTCTAAATCCAGTTTTGAGATCAGAATAATCAAACCATCTATAAGTAGGTTTTCTCCTATTGTATTGTCTTCACTACGGATGCCTCTAAACTTCCTCAATACATTCTCAATCTTATTAATATCATTTTTGATGGTTCCAGCTTTGATATTTGGGCTGAAAAAATGTATAGCTTTCTAGAGTTACAGCGTTCTCTTAACCTGTTATATGGATATCGTTAGAGGCTGGACTAGAGATGTCAAAAAGGGCTGGCTCTCTCAGCCCAGTCCGACCTGATTTTGGCCCGGGTTGACAGGACCACGAGGCTGAGCATGGGCTAGCCCGACTCGATCTGTGGCCCAACCGTCACTTCAAAAATGACGTCATTTTCGACGTTTTTCTTTTAAAAAATGTGGTCGAGCCATAGGCTAATCCATTCCGGCCTGTCGGGTCGCGAGCCACCCTAACCTGAAGTTGAGCTGAGCTAGGCCAAGAGCTGCCCGGGCTCACCCTGACTTATTGGCATCTCTAGGATGGACACTTATGCAGCTACAGTACGTTAAATGTATTAGTTTTGGAAATAGTTCGAGCGATACAAAGTAAATATCAAGCTTTGGAATAAAGTATGAATTACTATTCATGCTTTATTATAATTATACATTAATCATTTTATAAAACTAAAGTGATCTTAATTTTCAGAAAAGCAAAATACAAAAAAATTTTGTCATTATTTCACTGCAGTTAGAATTTGATTCCATCTGAGTTTCCCATCAATTACGTGCATGGAAATGGAGCTAGAAAACATATAAGAAATAAAGCCAACAGCAAAGAGGAAAAACAAGTGGACTATACTCTTGCATTTGAGCAAAAAATCTTCATGTTTTTATTATATAAACATGTAGAATATGTATATATGTGATTCTATTCAAATAAATAAGTAAAACCAACTTATATTTTCATGTCATAAAGTACATAAATAGTAATTAACTCTATTAATTTGAAATTAAGCTACCAATTTTTGGTTCTTATGAGTACATCAACTTATCTAACATATATATAAGTTGCATATGCGCAAAATTAGTTACATAATATATCAAATGAAGTTGATATTTTCTCAATATTATTGTAGTTTAAGTGTTTTTTTTACTGTTTTATATTTGAACAAGTCAGAAATCATATGCATTAACTTATTTAAATTTAATATGGTATGATGTACTTAAATTTTTCTGTCATTTTGACAATGACATTAAATATGAATTATTTCATTAGAGAATTATTGTTGATATGGTTTATTATTCAGATTCAGCTATGCATTATATACACTCTTCCTAATCCTTATGAAAATCCATAGGCAAAAAACAAGTATAAAAATATGTTTGAAATTATAAGCCCTTTAGGTTGAAAAATCAAAATTAACTTATTCCTTAAATGCATTTGGAAAAAAAAAAAATTCCTTAAATTTAGATATTCCATTAAAATTTTAAGTATGATAGATCTAAGACAAGAAGTTTTAACAATTAAAGGTGAAAAACAAACAAATAAAAAATTATGAGAAAAGTGATACTAACAAGCTGAACTTAATCAGTTCAACCCGTTCAACAATAAAAATTTTGAACCGGTCAATTTTTCTTTTTGGTTTTTAATTTTTCAATTTGATTTACTTTAGCAACTCTTATTGTTAAAAACCGATAAGCTTATTAATTAATTAGTTAATTTTTGTAAATTAATCAATTTTTATAAATTAAAATAAACTAATTAATTTTTATTTAACATTTCCTCTTTTTAATTAAACTTTAAATTAAGGACAGTCTCTTCAATCATACTTCAAATTCTTCAATTTTATTCATTCTTTAATAATTTTGTGATGGTATAATATCGTTTAAACATTTTAATTTTTAAATTTTTTATCTTACCACTTTAACTTCATTCTAATTCTTAAAACATTGTTAACAAGTTGAAGAAACCTTTTGGGCTGGCAAAAAATCAGTTTCAAACCAAACCGGTTCCTGACAATTTGGACAAAGGTAAAAATTTCATGACCCTAAACTGTTTTGAAATCAAATTTTTTTTACCAAGCTGACCAGGAATCGAATCGGATTAGAAAATACCCATCCCATTTCGGAACCGATTTGTCCGATTTTAACTAATAGCAAAAGGTCATTAAATTGCGATATCTTCTTCTCATCTCTTGCCAAAAAGAAAAAAGGACAAAAGAAAAAACGTGTTTCAATTAAAATTCACAATTAGGCAATTTTTTTTCTTTGTCAAATTTTGAGACAATGATTTTTTTGCCTTTTAAAATTTGGATCGGATAATTTTAATCGGCTTTAAATGTTCGATGTTAACTAATTTTAAAAATTCGGACATTTTATCATATTAGGTCAACTCGAATCTAGATTTGATTTTAATTAGGATAAAAATCAGTCAACTCTTTTTAAATTCGGTCAAAAATTTTAACCCATATCTAATTTTTCTTAATCAAACATGATCGAGTTATTAGTTCAGACGAAATTTTATCAACCCTAACTCCAGCCAACTCAGTGTAGCCTGAAGTTTGCTTTTTCTCTGGAGCCCCATTTGACACGGACACAAAGCCCAAAAGCCCCAGGTTTGCCTCTTTAAGGTATTTCCATCTAAACGAAAAAGTTACTTATAAATATAAAATTACCGTCTAAACTACTTTTTTCCTTATTGCATTATCTATGAGATGGGAATAACAAAGAATATTTAATTTAATTAATTTCTTTATTATTTTATTAATTTCAAGTGATTAAAATTAAACTACTCATCAAGGAAATGAGTATCGTTCCGTACCGACCGAACGGTACTTTACTGGCCGAAAAACGGAACAGTACAGAGGAGGGAAGTACCAGCCTCAAATACCGGCCAGTATCAGACGATTTCGCCTGGTACCGGCCGGTACTGGCAATACCGCACGATACCGGGCTGGTACCGTGAATCTGAAAAGTCCCTGACGTTCTCCTCTTTCGGCTCTCATTTTTTGTTTTTTCTCTCGCAGGTCGCAGCCTCACGTCTCTCCTCCACCAACTCTCCTCTCTCCTCCATTCTTGGCAGTTCATCGTCTTCTCCGGCGTTGGTTGACTGCTCCTCCACCACGTGACGTTCACCAGTCCGCCAGCTCAGTCTCGGGTCGTAGCCTCTCAGATCGCCACGCCACCTCGCCAGCTCCGTCAATCGTCTCCACCTGTCGCCAGTAGCCAACTCGCCATCTCTACCTGTCGCCGATCGCCAACTTGCCATCTCCACCAACAAGAACCGACAGATCTAGGAATAATACCCAGATCTGGACTCGCCTGACCCATCAATCATCACCGAAAAATTATGAAATTGTGATTGTTGTTGGGTGTGCTTTTTTCGTAAATTTTGTTAGAATGTGTGTTAATTGAATTGTTTCTGACTTTGTGTTGTGAGTTATGATTTGTGACTGTGAGCCGTGAGGAATGAAATTGGGGAATAAAATTGTGAAAAATTTATGTTAAATTCTTGTGTTGGAGTCTTGAAGATGGATTTGGAGTTGGTAAATTGGTAGAGAGTGGAGACGGATTTGAAGTTGTTTGTGAAATTGATGGTTGGTTTGATTGCTTTGGTAAATGGGAGAGCCGAAATGCTGAATGTTTGCTTCATGAAAATTGTAAATTGTGGTATTGTGGTGGCTGGTTATTTTGTTTACACTTTACTTCATAAAATTTGGAAGCCGTATATTTAATTATTGATTGTAGTTGTTCATTTGTTTGATTCATTTATTTGATTTATGAAAATTGAAACTCACTAGTATATTGATTGTGGTTAAATTAATTGTAAATTTGTAATGGTTTGTTGGATGGTTTGGTTTATTGGTTCAATTGAATTGTTGAAATTGGTTCACTAAATTTCATTAAATGTTTGGTTCATTAAACTTGAAAATAATAACAGAATTAAAAATAAAAACAAAAAATTAAGATAATTTATTAATTGTAATTATTATTAATTATTATGATTTTTGGAAATAAGGTTAATGTAAAACTTGTAAACAGTAAACTGTACAGTATATAACTGTACAATATATCATTGGACTATTTTGCAAATTTTAAAAATTTCAAGGACTATTTCATAAATATAAAAAATTGTCCGAAACTGTACCCGTATTGAACGGTACCGGTACAGTACCATTCTAGAATTCAATAAGGTACCGAATTATTAAGTATCATCTCTTGAGTTATGAATTATAAATTTATAATTTTACGTGACTCGATAAACTTTTTATAATTAAATTGTTGTGATTACGTGTTAAAGAATTAGGTAATTATAAATCCGAAATGAACTTTTTACTTGATAAGAATAAGATTACATATTATTGGACTTCTTTAAATTTTATATTTTAGTAGAACCCTTGCAGGGGTATGGTTGATGTATAATTAGAGAACTAAAAATTATGTGACCTTTAATCTTTTGATTGCCACGTTACAATCATGATTTCCTTGTCAGCTCTTATCCATCGTTAATAGTTACACCTAACTAAAGCAGAGCACATAACACTATCTGGATGTTGGAATCACACCAACATATGACTGTAGCAGCACAATAACACATGTGATTTTCTTTAAGATGCCGCATTAGAGAAAACAGAGCTGATTGAGGAACTAACAATTTGATATTCGATCCTCTATATCCCAACCGTACGCGCATTGTCCAAATCGGAGACCGTCTCTGATAAACAATCCTGTGATTTTCTAGCTACATAAAATATAGAAAAGATGATTTTAAACTTTACACATGGTTAGTTTAAAATTAATTATATTATTAAAATTTTTAATTACACATTACTTTATTAAACTCACGTTTAATTATAAATCAATTTAAAAAATATTCAATTTGTCACATGATCGTCTATTGATTTTTTTCACAATCAAGTTTAAATTAATTAGAAATATTTCAATTTTTAATTTTTTTGCTTGGCAACTTAATTTATTTATTTGTAATTTTATTTTCTAAAATATTAAAGTCAATAACTATAGCACTTTAGAATTTATTTTGAAACAGTAGATTAAATATTATTATAAACTTAAATTTGTCAAAAATAGAAAACATATTAATAAGATAATCAATCACAACTTCCAAAGTCCTTAGTTCCTTTACATATTTCTTTTTAAGCACAAACGAGCAGCATATGCCTTTCAAAAAAAAAAAAAAAGAAGCAGCATATATTTAGTCGCCAAAATGGAGAGGAATGCAGGTGGCTGGCAATGGTTGTATGTTTCTTTCTCTTCTTGGCCTCTCCTGATAGGGAAACCCTCCAGCTCTTACTTTCCACTCAAACCCTCCAACTCTTGGTCTAGAGCTAGATAGCTCTTCCAAATTTTGATCTTCATTTTCTCATTCTCATTTCACAGATTCTCTTGGAAATATGAACATCAGATACATTTCTTTTGGTCTCCATTTTCTTGTCTTTGTTTTCATGTGGTTGGAGTATGCCATCAACATGAAGATTGAAGGTCCAGTGATAATGCAGAGGTGAGACTAAGCTTAGTACCTCTTCATCCGAATTTACTTAAATCTCAATGTGATAACTCTTTTTTATTCATTAAGTATTGCAGGGAAGTTTCTTGGAACAACAGCTTTTCGCCTTTTCGGGTCAGGCTGCAACTAAAGCAGAATCATCACCAAGTAATTACAACTCGTTCCCATTTCCTTCCTCTGATCATTAGGGTTATCAACAGATTGAACATGCATTTTCTTCTCATCAATTTGTTTTGTACTCCTGAATCTTCAAGACTATACTCACATAATTGGGCTAATCAAATTATGGTAAATTATAATAATAGAAAGAATTATAATATTATATTTTTAATTTAAAATTAATATATGTCATTAAAAATGTTTATAATTGTTGGTATAAGTTTTTTTTTTTCAAAGAAAAGCATGTTTTTGGAATAGGTTATAACATAATCTTCAATAATATCAAGTCTAAGCTCTTATATCTACCACATGCATAGATCATTAAGATGATGATCCCACTTCCGAAGCCTCAAAATGAATTTAAACATAGGCTCTTTATCTTCTTTTTCTTTTTTTTGGTGCTGTGATTGCCATAGCTCAACTGCCAGAAGATTTGTGGTAATGATAGACAACAATGTCACAGATAGCGATCGATAATGGCGTCGTCCAAGTCACTTTCTCCAAACCAGCTGGCGATATAATTGGAATACAATATCATGGAATAGATAACGTACTTGAACGCCAAAATGCCAACCGTAATCGACAGTATGTTTTTTTTTTGAGGCCAAGTCATGGAATAGTAAACCGTATCACTTGGCTTTTTTTTTTTTTTGAGGCCAAGTCAGATTAGTTTCTAATTGGAATAGCCAAATTTGATAAAAAATTTTCAAAGTCAACATAATCAGTATATATGACTCTCGGTTTTGCAAAGGTCAGAAGAGGGTCATCAATATATGCAATCTTTTTCTAAAAATTTTTTACAAAATGATTATTTACGTTATTAGAACATATGACCAGTCTAAAATTAAAATGGAATTATTTTATCATAATTTAATAAAGTAATATTATTTTAATTAATTATTTTAAAATTTTAAATAAACAAAAATTACCATTCTTAGCTAACCTTGAACTTTTGATGCTATTGTTTACTGTTCTGATAAAATTTAGGTACTGGGATATTGTCTGGAAGAAGCCTGGATATCGTATATCTTATGACAGGTAAGTACAGTACTCCTGGATGAGTTCTTCGAACTTTTGCAGTTGTAGCAACAAAAGATCATATGTTCTCATGTTTCATATAACAGGTGGCTGAGTCGCACATTAGAATCTTTTATGTCTACGATACTCAAGTTTTGCATAATGAAAATATATCGATTATTTTTAATGACACAATATAGTAATAATTTAGCATAATCACACTATAATATAATAATAATAATGTCATATACTTTATTTATGTACTTGAATAAGATAAACTTATTTCTTTGCAGATTGAAAGCCACAAACTTTAGTGTTATAATGGAAGATGACAACCAAGTAGAAATTTCGTTTATAAGGCCATGGATAGCTAGTAAATCTAGAGTCCCTTTAAATATAGACAAGAGGTAATTTCCTTACATTCTCTTAAAAAAAAGGGTAATTGAATGGATTTATTTTTAAAAACTGCAGCTTAATTTACGTTTTAGATATATTTTTTCTTTAAATTAGGAAGTGTTATATGGACATATTTGATAAATATAATTTTCCAAAAAGCTCTTGTTCTTTATCCTTTTAGGTATATATTAAAGCGTGGATGCTCAGGAGTTTACATGTATGCCATATTAGAGCGACTAAAAGGATGGCCAGATGTTGACATCGATCAAATAAGGATTGTTCTCAAGCTCCAACATGACAAGTTAGATATTATCATTTTGTGTAACCTTTTTTTTATAATATCATAAATAATTGATATTTTTTAAAAGTAAAAGACACTAAAAAATGTGAAGTTTAACGAATTTTAAAATTTCTTTTAATTTTTAAAATTATTTATTTTCTGTTATGTTTAATTTCTTAAAAAATTCTCTTAGACTTTCATTTAAAAAATAATAGAAAACATAAATAACGTAAATAATACAATTGGACCAACCAAATACTGATCTAACTCAACTCTTAAATTTGATTTAAATAAATTAAATTCAGCTCCTAAAAATAATTTATTGTAATTATATTAAATTATTTATTTAAATTAGATTTAATTAATTTTTAAGAATTGATTTGGGTAGTTATATACTTATATCTTCAGTACTTAATTTATTTAGGTGTATTATTCTTGTTACATCTTTTTTTGTTATTTTTAACAAAAGTCTAAAATAAGAAAGTTTCTAAAAAAAATTAAAAATAACAAAAAGTTATTTTACCCTATTTTTAATATCATACTCCTTAAAATTAATTAGTTCAAAAAACGATTCACTTCATTTCTGATATCAGAAAAGAAATCATACCAATCATAGGTACTGTATTTTATGAAAATCTGGTGCCAAATACATCGTTGTTTATTAAAGTTCAACTTCTAGTATAATTATTTCTATTTTCTGGTGAGCTAAATAAGTTATGATATGTTTAATTACAGGTTTCACTTCATGGCAATATCGGATGATAGGCAAAGGATGATGCCAACTCCTATGGACCGTCGAAATGGTCGACGACTTGCCTATCCCGAAGCCGTTCTCTTAACCAATACAACCATTCCTGAATTTAGAGGGGAGGTATGAGGTATCCCTCTCTTCACTTCCGATTAGAGTTTTTAGTTTATGAGATTGTTCTTCTAAATCAATGTATTAAGTTCGTGAATGGTTTAGTTAGTTAATGGATGAGATTTAAAAATCAATTAAATCATATTTGATTTAACCAAAAAATTTTCCCAACGCATAATTAAAATTGAGTGGAGTCCTTATGTTAAAGGGTTCTCTTTTCATACTAGATTATAGCTTTACATATTGATCCTTTATTAGTTGTCTCGTCATATCAAGATGTTGTTATTGGACCTTTTTCTATAATAGGAACTTTTTCCCCTTCTTACTCTATTTGTCCTCTAATTCATTAGATTGTGCTTTCTCAAGGTTGTGAGTTGTGATCATGATGGAAGTTTAAGCCCAAATTAGGTCCCATCCTTACTAAAAAATAAAAAATTGTGTGAAAAATGAGAACAGGCTTGCATGAATGCATGATGGTGCAGGTGGATGACAAGTACCACTACTCGTGTGAGAACAAAGACAACAAGGTGCATGGATGGATATCATCAACCGACCCACCTGTTGGCTTTTGGATGATCACACCCTCCGACGAATTCCTTGCCGGTGGACCTCTCAAGCAAGACCTTACTTCTCATGTTGGCCCTACTGTCCTCTCTGTAAGCACCTTTTATAAACTGAAGCAGATAACTTCATCTTTTAGATTAAATCATTCTAAATGTATCCTATCAAAATTTAATTTATGTTACTGTGTTTAATCGAGTTCATGTTATTGCGTATTTTATGTTGAATGATAGATAAATCTTGAATTGATTTGGTTTGACTATTTAATTGCTAAAAAATATTTACTAAAATGTTAAGTGAGTTTTGATAACATTATTCTTATATAATCATATAGAAATTCTTATTTCCTATATATACTTCTTAGTTATTTTCCTAGCAATTTCTATTCTTCTTTAATTTTTTCTTGACAAAATTTATTTTTATTTTATCAATCCTTCATTCGCAGATGTTTACAAGCACTCACTATACAGGGAAGGACATGAACACCAGATACCGTAAAGGAGAGCCATGGAAAAAGGTTCTTGGGCCAGTATTTGTCTATCTGAACTCTGTTCCTTCCAAAGAGAACCATCGTATCAGACTTTGGAGAGACGCAAAAAGACAGGTAGCTTTTTTTTATAAGGATGCAAGATTCTTCAGCCATAAAATTTCCAATTCCTTCGCAAGAATGTTGAAAATGTCTCATCAAATTGATGACCCTTTTTAAAATAGATGCTGAAAGAAGTGAAAGCTTGGCCTTACAATTTTCCTCAATCGAAAGATTTCCCAGTAGCGAATCAACGAGGAAGCGTTATGGGTCAGCTACTAGTTCGTGACAGGTAATTAACATTGTGACATGCTTTCTTACATATATGATCTGAAACTTTCAATAGTACTTGTGTCGTAGGTACATAAATGAAAGACTGATACGAGCCAGATATGCTTATGTTGGTTTGGCAGCACCAGGAGATGTTGGTTCCTGGCAAACAGATGCTAAGGTTCTCTTCAGTCTTAAACACCAGAAAGAATCATAGAGGTGTAAATGCTCATATGCTTATTCTATGGCAGGGTTACCAATTCTGGACTAGAGCAAATGAAGATGGTTACTTCTTGATTGAAAATGTTCGATGTGGAGTGTACAGTCTCTATGCTTGGGTTCCTGGTGTAATTGGTGATTACAAGCTCAAATTTAATATCACTATCCAAGCAGGTAAGACTGATATCAATTGTTTTTTTTCCTTTTTAATTCAATAATAATTTTATAATTTTTTTAATTAGATCATAGCTATCCAAATTATTATTGTAATTTATTACTGCAATCACTCCTAACTACAACATATTTGGTAATCCGTAATTTAAAATCTTATGTTTTGGTTGTTATTTACCATCTTTTGCGAACGTTCAAGTTCTTTTGGGATGATAAATATATGAAGAAACGCATCGAAATGATGAAGGTTTCAAACGCATGATTGAATGTAGGGTTTAAGATGAAATTAGGTGTGCTGGTCTTTAAGCCACCAAGAAATGGACCAACTATTTGGGAAATAGGCGTCCCTGATCGCACTGCTGCTGAGTTCTTTGTTCCAGACGCAGACCCAACACTGCTCAACAAATTGTTCCTAAATAAACCAACAAACAAGTTAGCCCTATACCCTAAAACCTTGTACTTTTTTGCTGCTTCCAACTTCACTGCAACTCCAACCCTCATTTCAATTGCTTTATCAGGTTTAGGCAATACGGACTATGGGATCAATACTCTAAATTATATCCTACACACGATCTGGTCTACATTGTTGGCATTAGCAACTATCGTCAAGATTGGTTCTTTGCTCATGTTCTTAGGTATGCTTTCCTTTTAGACCCTCTGCTTTTTACATGACTAATGCCAGGCAAGGCAAAAAAATTTAAACCAAATGAATTAAGTTTAATTTAATTGAGATCAAGAATGAGTCTAATAATTTTTTTTGAATTAATTATGAAAATTTGATATGTTCAAATTTAAAACTAAATCGTTAAAATATTTTTATTAAAATAGATCTTAAACTTGAATTTTTTATTTTCGAATTTGAATTCTAATCTAAAAATATCTTGGGCTGTTCAAGCCGATTGCCAACCCTAATTGATGCATTCTTTCTAACAAATAAGTAATCGCATTGTTGTTATAGAAAGTTAGCAGACAAAAGATATGTCCCAACCACATGGAAGATAATGTTTCAACTCGAAAGTGTGAGACGAACTGGAAACTACACACTCCAGTTGGCTTTGGCGTCAGCTGCTGCCTCAGAACTACAGGTGAAAGAGGACATATTATGGTTGAAGTAGAGAGTTTCATTCATATTTATGTTTACTGATAGATTTTTGTGTGCTGTGTAAAGGTACGTGTGAACAGACGTAGAGATAATCCACCCCATTTCTCAACAGGGCTAATTGGAAGAGACAACGCCATTGCAAGGCACGGAGTTCATGGCCTGTACAGGTTGTATAGCATTCAATTTCCTCACCATCTATTTGAAAGAGGAAACAATACTATTTATCTCACTCAGTCAAGAACCGGAGGCCGAGTCGGAGACCCTTTCCGGGGGGTCATGTATGATTATATTCGACTTGAGTCACCTCCCGACCACAGCATGTGATCATCTCCTCAAACTGACAATATCAAGAATGTTGTATTACGTAGTTAGCTAATTAGGTAAGAAAAAAAAAAGGGAAAACGTAATAAACTTTAGTTAATTATGTTTCTGACAGATCTTTTCAAGAAAATCTTAAGTTCTTGGAGTAAAGAAAAAAGAAAGAGCTAGGGATATGATCCGATTATACTTTTTGGAGTTTTATTTTTTCTTTTCTTTTTCTGTTTTTTCTTTCTTTCCTATTCCTTTTTCCATAAATGAACTCTAAGCTTTGGTGATGTAATTGAGATAACATATAACTAGTCTATCCACAACGCCATGAGATAGCAAAGGTCAAGCAAATGAGTGGATCATTCATAGAGGAATTTGCCCTTTTCTTTAGTTCTTTTGGAGCACAAGGAAATCAGACCATAACTTCATGCTTTGAGGATAATCTAATTCCTGATGAGAACCGACTCCAATGGTCATAAATTTACGTATTTTAGGAGAAATGGACAAGTTCCAAGACTTATCAACAATTATATCGTAATATGGGGTTTGCTCACCTATAACTTGACTCATCAAAATTATATCTTTAAACACAGAAGTTCTTTAAAAAGAATTACATTCTTAAAAAATTTTTAATAAGATTAAGAACGATCAAAGTGAGTAGAATATTAAGTAGACTTTAAATTGAATTTTTATATATTTGTATTAATTTATAATTTAAATTTTAACATAAAATCTAAATTCTATCTTAATATTTGATTAAATTTAAATTTTTTGATCCGATTCAGTTGAACCCATTATCAATGATAGCAGGAACATGCCTCTCCGCCTCTCTAGAAAATAGATAATGCCGTTAGCTTTCCTTTCTTGGTCGAAGAAAATTCGGCAGTCATGATAAAAGTTCACGTGATCTTGCTCATTAGTATATCTCTTAGCATCACAACTAAAAAGAAGTGATTTTGATTGGCGGGGGTTAGGTCGCTGAGTCGACATTTTCCATCGTTGGGATGATAATATATTGGGAAATGTTGCTGACACCGCCTTCTTGCCTTGGTCTATGTGACTATAATTTGTTGATGATTGACACCTGGCCCAGCTGGGAGCAGGAGGCATAAGAAAGTGCGTAGTTTATCTAATCTAATCGTTGATTTGAGGCATAAGAAAGTGCGCAGTTTATCTAATCTAATCGTTGATTTGAGCTTGGGATTCCTCAGTCTGAGGGCGTAATGAAAAATCGAATCTCACTGGTCTAAACAATCCATGTTCACATGTGCATTGGCCAATTGCTAATGCTTTTGATGTCTGTCGACTGACCCATCACCAAACCCTAGTGATTGATTATTGGTGTCTTCACTCTCCCTCTAAAGCCTCTTGATAATTATATTAATTGTAGTGTTCTTCAATTGCCAAGTGATCATATAAAAACAGAGATTCACATCTATTGTAGAGATGTTAAAATAGATCCTTTGGGACTTAATGATATTGTATTTATGAATTATGCAGTTAAATCAATTTGTAACTTTCAATTTCATAAGGTATAGGAAGTGTCATTTTTACTATCTTATCTTTTATTCCAGCAATCTACCTCTTCTACCTTTATTTTTATTTTTATGTAATTTAGGGTTTAATAAAAAAAGGAAAAAATTAACTAGCAAAAATAATAAATATTAAGGAAAAATAGTCAACAAAAATGATAAAATGATATTATGTTTCTTATTTTTGATAATTCATTAAAAAAATTCATCTGGAATATCAAAATTCATATGCATTTTGAGCATGAATAGCATTCAACATTTCGACTACTAAGGGTTTAGTATTCAATATAGATAATAATACATAGTTTTCATATTTTATATATTCAATAATAAAGCAGTTCAGGTACTATTTACTTATTTAGATATTTTTTAACTATAAAACAAAGGGCTAATTAAAAAAAAAGCCTAAACTTTTGTCTATTTTTCAATGATAACCTAAACTTTAAAAAGTAATAGTAAAATGCTTGATTTTTCAAAAATTTTCAATTCTAACTCAAACTTTAAAAAGTGAAAATAAATTGTTCAAAATTTCAATTTTTTTCAATTCTAGCCCGACGTTATCTGTTGTCCTCCTGAAATCTTCAGCTCTTTATTTTTTGTTTGTTCTTCTGACACTCTAAATTACTCTCGCATTATAGAATACTGCACTAGTAAGCTCTTAATTTTTAGCTCATCTTGATGCCTTTAATGTGAGTGCGTCGGGGCTACATAATCTGAAAATCGAATGGTGAGAATATCAAGAGAATAAACTGAAAACGAAGGGAAAAACAAAATCAAAGTTTAAGGTTGTTGGGGCTGCGTAATCTGATTTAGGTCATTTTTAAACAACGACGTCGTTTCATTAATCTTCATTTGTTGTGTTAATTTTAACTGACGTGTATTAATAATTAAGGTTTCTGAAACACGTAGCAAGCTACGCCTGCAAACTTAACCGAAATAGTAACGTCGGGTTATAATTAAAAAAAATTGAATGCTTAAGCATTTTATTATTATTTTTTGAAGTTTGGACTATAATAAAAAAATTCTGAAAATTTGAACATTTTATTGCTACTTTTTAAAGTTCGGGTTATAATTGAAAATTTGACAAAAATTTGAGCTTTTTTTATAATTAACCTAAAACAAAATACTGTCCTACTGTTATATATAATTGAGCTAAATTTAATAAACAATGCACTTTATAATCTTTTGTCATTTTTGTGTTGGTGAGTGTAGGCTTTACAACTGAACCACATAAGAATGTAATTGTTTTTTCTCTCCTTCTTGCTCTTTATTTCCAATTTCCCCAAAACCAAGGTGATTGTTCAGATTTGGAGCTTAATTGTAAGGACATATTAACATTGGTTAATTAGAGAAAGCGTGCCCGAAATCTCCTCGAAAGGTGGATTCATTACCATTGTTTACTTAATCCTTCACGTGTCTCAGTCAACGTGATTCTGACAATTGGTTACTTAAAGTTTTAGGATTATGTTATTGCGGTTTAACTGCATAATTCCCCTTGATCGAACTTAATCACTAACTTCTCCTCCCGATTTTGAAATGTTATCATGCGGAAACAAAACTTTTAAGTGGTGTACTTTACAAATTAAGTAGAAATAATCATTAGTAACTAAATATGTAGAGAATTGAGTCTCTTTGCCTTTTTACAATTTACATAAAATGAATAAAACGATAATTAAGTAAAAATATTTCAAAAAATATAATTTAATTTATAATCTCATATAGATATGTTTTAATTAAACTATTTAAAAAAGAATTTATAGAAATTAGATAACTCTCAATAAATGATAATAATAAATATAATAAAGGAAAACGATAGAATAATTGAATGTTTTGATTTATGGTGATGTCAATAAAAGAAAAATATTATGAACACATCTATTATAATTTTGCAATAAAGATACTCAAAAGAAGTATTCAAGTTAACATTGAAATAAGACATTAAAATCAATTTATCATTTCATTTTTTAAGAGTGGTATTCTTTAATTCAAAGAATAAGATATTTATAATTACTAAAAACCACAGTAAAATTATCAAATATTTGGTCAATTAGTTTTGATCTATGGTATATATCCTTTATTGGCATTACTCTATCTGGTCATTGATAATTTTATGTTCTTTTTCCTTTTTCTATTTGTGGTAAGCATTGAGAATCATATGTTCTATTTCAAAATTCTAATGTAACGTCAAAAGTGGTACCAAATAATATGTTTGTTTAGGATCCATTACCACTAATCTTCACTTAATAAGTTGTACCAACTCTAGAAAACTATCCTCCAAAGGATCTTTTTATCTTTGCTTTGCTTTCCCTTTCTCTTTTTAAATAGTATCATATCCTAAAGACGATTTTCCATTGCTAAAAAACCAATAGCCAAACATGCAAGTGGTGTATTTTTCTAAAGGAGTTTAAGCAAATAAAAAGTGAAGTGATGTGTAGTAGTTTTGAAAGGCATAAATAGGAAGGTTTAGGTTTGGTAGTGTCAACCACCTAATGTTACTAAGTGGTGAAAAAAGGAAGCACCAACCAGAAAAAGGGCCTGAAACAAATTCGGCACTCATCTATTATTTTGGTTTAACATCCGTCAATCAATCAACTTGAATTTGCTTTTACCTGAATTGGATGCTTCTTTAAAAGTCCGATGTCAGGCTCTCTTTCTCACCCCTCATTCTTTGGAGTTCTAACTTCTGGCACTTTTTCTGACATGCGGAGGAACTCCCAAATTTCTTGGTTGTACTTACCAACAGCAAATGCACCCTCTCTAGATTGCTTTTGGTTGTCCAAATTTCTTGGTTGTACTTAGCAACACTGTCTACCCTAGGAATCTTTGTCTATATCTGTACCTTATTTCTCTAAAAGTACAAGTAAATCTTACATTTTATGTTAAATACCTAAGAATATTTTTTATCGAAAAACAAAAGATGATCAAACTTCTTGAACAGCATTAACGAAACTTCGTTATGTATATATATTTAAATGCCTCTCCAGCTTAAGTATTCTCCCATGTGTCACTAGCTGATACAGCTGACGGCGGGCAAGAAAGTAATGAATTAAGTTTGAAGATGTATACATATCTTTCTAATCCAACATCAACAGGTGGTGTAAACTCACTCTTGAGACCTTTCTTGTGTTGTCAGCAAGATCATAAAAGAAAAATGATAAACAGAAAACATTCCACATCTAGCATTTCAAAAGCAAAATACACATGAAAAGAATAACGCTATAGCTAACAGTTTTGCTTTCACATCAGATCAACTTAACCTTTTGTCGTTTGTAATGCTCTTGACCAGCATCTGCCACTAACTGGTTAGGAAATAGCTTCCTTTGGCTCAACCCGGTAAGTCTTGTGGCTTCCATTACTGTTCTCTGTTATCTTAAGCTATAACAACCTTTTGGTATCTGGTTCATAAAAGGGGCTTTTGCGTTTTTTTTTTCTTCATTTTTTTCAATGTCACAGAAACCCTAGAACAGATTTTAAGTAGAGGTGATGGGAAGAGGGAAGATTGTGATAAGAAGGATCGATAATTCGACGAGCAGGCAGGTGACTTTCTCTAAACGGAGAAAGGGTTTGATCAAAAAGGCTAAAGAGTTGGCGATTCTTTGTGATGCAGAAGTTGGACTCGTGATTTTTTCGAGCACGGGAAAGCTCTATGAATTTTCAAACACCAGGTACTTCTCCACTCCACTGTTGGCCTCAAGTCCCTCTCTCTCTCTCTCTTTTCTTTTTTTTTCCCCTTCATTGATGATTAGCCAGTTAACTACTCAGTTCTTCCTACTGATCTAGCTAGTACTCTCTTTGGGAGGAAAAGTGGATCAATTCGTGCTTGTTTATAACAATCATGGGTAATGTCATTCTTGTTTTATGTTGGATATATCATACTCTTCATCAAATTAAATGTCATCTTCTTGAGTTCTTGGTCGAGTTATGACTTCCAAATCAACCTGGAAAACTTCAAAAATAGTTTTTATGTTCTGAAAATTTGAGCATAGTTGTTACTAGTTACACGTATGGTTTGGTAGACCATGAGAAATTCTTCTGCAATGCAAGCATTTATGCTTGAGAAAATGAATGTTCTTTGGAGTTAATTGTGGTGTAATGGGTGAACTAATATAAAGCTAATAGCTTTAATTTCAACATCATCAATAAGATTTTGGGACCAGGGAACTGGATTTAATCTAGGGAATGAATTTTCTGCTCCTGGGTCATGACTTATTGTTGAAGATATATGTGTCAATACTTAAATGCTAATACTAATCAACTGACATCGGTAATATGTTTATATCTCTATGCTAATATATACTAATTTTTTTATTACTACTGTGGAAAGTATTTGTAGTTATGAGAGGTAGTTCTGAGATATTTAGAGAGTAATTATAATCATGGGAGGTAGTTATGAAAATTTTGGAAGATAATTATAGTTCTAAAATGTAATTATGAGAAATTTGATAAATAATAATAATAATGAAATATGATCTAAATCCTTTATATAGAGATTAGATAGAGAGATCAAATCTCTTTTTTAACTCTTATAACTATTAAGAAATTAACCTCTAATATGATTTATTCTATATATCCTTAGTTATGCGTTAATGGTAGAATTCATAGGCAATGTTTATATATTTTTTACCTATTAGCCTGAAGATTTACCTTGAATAAAGTTCTATCTTTTAAGTATAACTCAAACTGTTATTTATGAATCTGAAACCTTAATTTGAGTATTAAGTAAGTTGACACTGAAGTCCACTAATTTGAGGTATTTGGTGTGTATCACATATGTCCCGGGAAACAAAATTAGTTAGGGTCCCTTTAGCCAAAGCTTATAGGAAATTTGGGCATAGAATTTATTCCCATTTAAGGTAAGTTTACATAAATTAGTAGGAAACAACCAGCACCAAAGAATTGATTCCCATAGAAATTGAATGTCATCACAAATGCATTTATTTCTTGAGATTTCATCTTTTGAGTACCAAGAGCTTTCGTTCCTCCTTTAACAGCACATGTAGACAAAGAAGAGAAAAATTATGCTAGAATTTCTTCTTATTTTATGTTATTTCCTTGGCAACGATATTTGCAGTTTTGTCAGTGTAATATATTAATGAAATATTAAGGATGGGTGCTTAACAAATGGTAAGACCTGTGTAACTAGGTTAAATGTAGTTAGGGGAAAACCATGCTAAATCAAGTGTGTCTAGAAAAGTAGAGAGTGGCTCTTGAGTGATCCAATCAGTAAAATTTATCTATCATATGTCTGTCAATCCAAAAGTTTAAGGTTTAAGCAGTAGTTAAGAGGATGCCTTTCACCTTTAACTTAGAGGATGACTCGTTGCGAATGAAGACATAGTGAGTCTGCATATATCAATTGAATTCAACTCATTATTCCTTAATTCTGAGTACATAGTTTGTAACAGCTAGCTCTAGACTACTCGATCATAGATATTGTCTTCTTTAGGCCTTAGCCTAGTCAAGCCCTTACGGTTTTGCTCTTCTCATTTTCGGAAAAACGTATTTATGGAGGGGAGGTATCCATATCCTTATAAGGCGTACTTCGTTCCCCTCTCCAACTAATATGAGAATCTTACAATCCACCCCCCTTTAGGGATCAATGTCTGCGCTAACATACCAGTTCAGATACTGACTCTGATATTATTTATAACAGCTCAGATCATCCACCCACAAATATTGTCCACTTTTGACCTTATCTAGCCAAGCCCTCACGGTTTTACTCTTCTCATCCTTGAAAAACGAGTCTATGAAGGAGAGGTATCCATACCCTTATAAGACGTACTTCGTTCTCCCCTCCAACCGATATAGGAATCACACATAATTTCTTAAGTGTTTTATCAGGATTAAATAATTTAAGAGTTATTACATATACTCGATAGTATATTTTTTACATATTTGAAGGGCAATAGTCTCCAACAATTTATTTATGTACATTTGAATGACAGTGGTTATAAATTTTACCATTATAAAATTTTTAAAATAAAATCTAAATAATTAGGTAAATTTTACAAAAAATAGTTAAAAGAAGCATTCTTTTCTTGATCAAGTTGTTTTGCTGAAAAGAGTTATGGTACTTTAAATGTCTCATTGATAGATAAAATTTTTTTGTGACCTGTCAGACTAAATGATTATGCACAATGACAAAAAATTTGAAATTGCTTGATCAAGTCTTCTTTTTTTCATAATTTTGGGAAGTTCACTTTTAAGAAATGAATTCATAAGACCATATATATGTCAGCAATCAACAAAATATTATGCAAGTATTTAGTATTATGAAAAAGAAAAGAAGAAAGCTAATTAGAATTTTCATATTCTCGTACTCAATTATTGTGAATGATAGGAGGAGATTCAACTGAAGAAAAAGCTCATGTAGTCGATGAGAACAAGAGAAATTATATGTATGAACAAATAATAATAATATTTAGAGACTAATTGAAATCGTGCAAGGTAGTTACGAGAAATTTGGAAGAAAATCATAGTTATGAAACATAATTATGAGAAATTTGATTAATAATAATAATAATAATAATAATAATAATAATAATAATAATAATAATAATAATAATAATAATAATAATAAT
>JANZXR010000172.1:2826599-2839397 GCA_027575705.1 Erythroxylum echinodendron
TAATAATAATAATAATAATAATAATAATAATAATAATAATAATAATAATAATAATAATAATAATAATAATAATATGTGATCTAAATCCTTGTATAGAAATTAGATAGAGAGATCAATTTTTTTTCAACTTTTATAACTATTAAGAAATTAACCTCTAATATGCTTTATTCTATATATTCTTAATTATGCGTTAATGGCAGAATTCAGAGACAATGTTTATGATATTTTGGCCTGTCAGCATGAAGATTTACCTTGAATCAAGTACTCACTTTTAAGTATAACCCAACATGTTATTTATGAATCTGAAACCTTCTTTTGACAGTGTTAAGTAAGTTGACACTAAAGACCATTTGAGGTATTGAGTGTTTATAACATGTGTCCCAAGGAACAAAAATAGTTAGGGTCATTTAGCCAAAGTTTACAGGAAAATTGGACAAATAATTTATTCCCATTTGAGGAATTTACAGAAATTAGTAGGAAACAGCTATCACCAAAGAATTGATTCCCATAGAAACTCACTGTCATTAGACACATTTATTAGAGAGTAATTATAGTCTTGGGAGGTAGTTATGAGAAATTTGGAATATAATCATAGTTATAAAATGTGATTATGAGATATTTAGAGAGTAATTATAATCATGGGAGATAGTTATGAAAATTTTGGAAAACAATTATAGTTATAAAATGTAATTATGAGAAATTTGATAAATAATAATAATAATAATAATAATAATGAAATGTCATCTAAATCCTTTATATAGAAATCAAATAGAGATATTTAAAGAGTAATTGTAAAATGTGATCTAAAACCTATATAGAAATCAGATAGAGATACTTTGATAGTTAACGAATAAATTCATCAACTAATTGCCTCTTATTCCACGACAATCCAATGACTTTTCCCACCTTACTAAATTCATGACCTCTCTATTTTTTCAATTCTTAACCCATACTATTCCTTACACTAATAATAAATATTCTTTATCTCCAATCATAGTTGTTTCTATTTAAATTTTGTTTGAAACCCATCTTAGGTCAATCCCACTAGAACACTAGCCTTTCATCTTACTTCAGTTATTATTTTTGAAGATCTCAAATATAATATGATATGCTGCTTCTTTATCGTGGGATTAGTCTTAAATCATGCCTTTACTATACTAGTGGACAAATGGATTTTATCTGAATAAATCTTTGTCATTGCTCAACAAATGCCAATGGGATTTTGTATCTTCTTCATGCAATAAGAAGATAGTTGAACGGCTGGTAATCATGGGAGCACCAACCAATCAAATTATTTCAAGGTAATTGTAGTCATGGGAGGTAGTTATGAGAAATTTGGAAGATAATTATAGTTATAAAATATAATTAAGAGAAATCTGATAAATAATAATAATAATAATAATAATAATGAAATGTGAGCTAAATCTTTTATACAGAAATCAGATAGAGAGATCAAATCTTTTTAGCTCTTATAATTATTAAGAAATTGATTTCTAATCGGCTTTATTCTATATATCCTTAATTATGCGTTAATGGTAGAATTCATATGCCATGTTTACATATTTTTGGCCTATTAGTCCAAAGATTTACCTTGAATCAAGTACTCGCTTTTAAGTATAACCCAAAATATTATTTATGAATCTAAAATCTTCTTTTGAGTGTTAATTAAGTTGACACTGAAGTCCATTTGAGGTATTTGGTGTGTATAATATACATCCCGAGGAGCAAAATTAGTTAGGGTCCCTTTAGCCAAAGTTTACAGGAAAATTGGGCATAGAATTTATTCCCATTTGAGGAGTTTACATAAATTAGTAGGAAACAACTAGCGCCAAAGAATTGATTCTCATAAAAACTCAATGTCATCACAGATGCATTTATTTCTTAAGATTTCATCTTCTGAGTACCAAGTCCCTTTGTTCCTCCTTTTCCAAGATATTTAGACAAAGAAGAGAAAATTTCTCCTAGAATTTCTTCTTATTGCATGCTATTTCCTTGGTAACTATATTGGCAATTTTGTCAGTGTAACATCTTGATGAAATATTAAAGATGGGTACTTAACAAATGGTAAGATCTGTATAGCTAGGTTAAATGTAGTTAGGGAAAAACTATGCTATATCAAGTGTGTCTAGAAAATTAGAGAGTGGCTTTTGAGTTATCCCATTAAAACTTATCTATGTCTATCAATCCAAAAGTTTCAGGTTCGAGTAATAGTTAAGAGGTTGCTTCTTACCTTTAACTTGGAGGATGGAGTGTTGGGAATGAAAACATGTTGAGTCTGCACATATCATGTTGAATCCAACTCATCATTACTTAAGTATGAGTACTTATTAGTTTCTTAAGTATTTTATCAAGATTACATAATTTGTGAGTTATTACATATACATAATAGTTTATTTAGTACATATTCTCGTACTGAATTATTGTAAATGGTAGGAGAAGATTCAACTGAAGAAAAAGCTCATGTAGTCTATGAGAACAAGATAACTTGTATGTTTTTAACGAATTACATATTAAACATAAATCATATGAGAACAAGATAACGTGTATGTCTTTAACGAATTACATCTTAAACATAAATCATTCTTGGGTGGAAAGTTAACTATCTTAGATTTGTAGTTTCTGGCATACCATATTGATGAATGTGCCATTAGGTACTAGTCTATGGTGTTGTAGTGTAAGAATTAAGGTTTTAATTTATGGTTGTGTTTGAGTGATAATTGCTTGTGACCATAATTTATTATAATTGCAGTCACATTTTTTGCAATTGCTTCTATTTCGTTTCAATTGTTGCATTTGTTTGCAGCTGTGATTTAACCCACAGTCCGTAATCCAAAACTTAGATGAGAATGTGTGTAATGAATTGGCAAGTCTAGTTACTGACTACTAAACCCTCGCTAAGGTTGGGTTATGACCAAATGAATAGCAATGAAAGATGATTTTGTCACTTGCTAAAGTAAAATAAGTCATCTGCTAGTTCGTAGTGTCTTTCCATTTAAAGAGAAGTATTAACTTATCTTTCTGACCCAAGAATGTGTAGGGACAATCTGAACTATATGATTCCACTTTTGAAAACTAGGTATAACAAGTATTCGCATTATAAGGAAACATTAAGGGTAAATGACTAGTTTGTTTAATTTTTCTAACTCCTTTAATAGTCTCAAAGACAAATACAACTATTTCTATTAAGTTAATCATTAAAAATTTTAAAAAATTTAAGTCTAAGAAACAATTTCCATGTGTTTCTATCAAGTTGTTATACCCTAATCATGTATTGCTTCAAGTCTACGACCTATATGCAATTTCCACAACCTTCGACCATGACTTTATACATGTTTGAACCAGTTTGAGGCTTTAACACAACTGTGATCACATGCATTAGGATCATAGAGCATGCACAAAGTAAGACTAGTCAGACACCCCTACAGTTATATACGTGTCCAGCAATTGTGCCAACGAGTTATTTTTTCACTAAGAACATTCAAAGATTGTATTAACGAACTGTTTTTGTCATCATAAGTGTACAGTGAACGTGTTGACAAGCTGTTTTCTATTTATACACTAGGTTTTCTATGTGTACACTAAGTGGCACAAAACTTGAGAATAGCATGAGAACATACAAGCTAGTAACTAGTTACGATTTTGCAATGGTCTGTGCTCTCGGGGATTTATTTCACTCCATTCTCCATATTTTTTAAGAGGGACTGCAACGAATTTCGTTCATGGGCTTACAATACAAGAGTTCTGTAGCATTGCCAATGTCATTTGTTTTACCTCTCTGAATATAGCAGATTCGTGGAAACAGTTGAGTAAGAAGCTAACCATTTTTCATCTACCGTCAACAGTATGAAAGCAGTGATTGAACGATACAACAAAACACAAGAGGACGATAAGCAACTGCTGGATCCAACGACAGAAGTCAAGGTACACCTTCAATAAGCTCATCCCATTTCCACTACCAAGATTCCTGTTTTACAAGGAAAGTATAATGCATTTTCCTGTTCTTAAAGGGAGCAATCATGATCAATTCTTTAGCAATTTTATCTCATTAGTCATTCCTAAATAATTGATTACAATTTTAACAAAATATGCATTAATGTCAAGAAAAATCAATCTTTTGCATCCCAATAATACAAATAATTCTTTAAATTAGTATGAACTTTTGACAAACCTCACCCCTTCAATTAGTAACTTATTCCAAAATAATTGTGACATCTTCCTTATATAAGTCTTTTTGTTAGTACTTCTTCAATATTCTCGATCAAAAAAGACCTAGCAAAATACCAATTCGTTTTCAGGGAAGCTCTGCTTTTTCCTCTTAAGATATATTAAAGGAATGAGAAGATATTGAGCAGATGCTCACAACATACGCTTATTTAAGTTGTGTGAAACGCAGTATTATTATTATGTGGAAATAAACAGATAACTTGTGAAATAATCTTGATTTACTTTATTGCAAGAAGTAGATCAGCATGAGGGCACTCATTCCTAGAACATAGAATGAAGAAACATGCACCAGCAAATATGTCTTATCACATGTAAGCTAAATCGTATTCTGCTAAAGTCATCAGAGTTAAATGAACCAATTTGTACATTAGCTCGCAAGACAAAGACAGGAATGAGGAATAAAGACAGAATGTAGTGCCAGAGGCTACCATATTAGCAGACAGTAGACGTATCAGGTTTCCTACATCATGTTTTAGGCATAACCACATCCAGAATTTATGGTTAAATCTATTAATACCTCATAGTCACCAGAACCCTAGCTTGTTATTCTTCAATTAGCGAAAAAGTTGCTGTTCAATCTATTATTCATTTCATGTTCATAATGGCTTGGAATGCATTAAACTCATTTATGTTTCTCTGATGTATGTTAAAGTTGCGTGTACATGAACTGGTAAGAAACGGGTATTACACAATACACAAGTATATATAGATCTTCGAGATGTATGCGCTCTAATTAATTTCCTGAAACTGTTCTTAGTTTTGGCAAAGGGAGGCGGCAATCTTACGCCAGCAATTACACAACTTGCATGAGAATCACAGGTATGATCGTTAATCTTAGAGACGAATACATCAGAACAAGGCTATCGAAATGGAAATTGGACATTAATTGACATTCTCTGCAAGGTGGCCTCAGATCATGCTTGATAAGAAACAACAGTCAAATCACGTGTTGCTTAACTTCCAAGGTGGTCTCAGATCAGGCTTGATAAGAAACAACAGTTCAGCATGTGTTCCTCAACTTCCAAGGTGGTCTCAGATCATGCTTGTTAGTTGACCAGCAACTGCGTGAACACGTTACAACAAACCATGCCTAACTATGAAGTCAATCTTCATGTGATTCCTAAAAACCAGTCAATGAAGATCACTCACCTCTTACAAGGCCTAAACAAGAAAATAAAGTTAAAGCCAAAGCAACTAAAAAGAAGCACTGGAATTGGCTAGCAAAACAAAGCTGCAGTTGTGAAGCAGCAATGAGTTAAACAGTTTTAACATGAAACTAGCCAATATAATCAAGTTCACAGTTGTAGAAAAAAGCTTTATAGTAGCAGCTACCCTGAACCAGACCAGCATTTTTAACATCCTATTTTGTACAATCTGACAATCTAGGCAATTGATGGGAGAACAACTTTATGGTTTGGGTGTCAAAGACCTACAAAAAATAGAGAATCAGTTGGAAATGAGTTTAAAAGGTATCCGCATGAAAAAGGTAAGAGTATCCTTTCTGTTCCAGCTCTATATAGCTTTCATCTTCATCGCTTCCCTTTACAAAATCAATATTTCTTGCAGGAACAAATTCTGACTGATGAAATACAAGAGCTACGCGAAAAGGTCCTGACAAACTTCTTCATTCTTTCCCATGTGTACATTATGATACTTCTTCCAGTCATAATACCAACCTAATTTAGTTCTCATCACAGGGTGCCCTTATTCATCAGGAAAATCTGGAGCTGTATAAGAAGGTAAACTTTTTATGGCAAGAAAACATGGGATTATACAAGAAGGTATCATGCACCATAAACGGTTCAGACATCCCTATGAAGCTAAAAAAAGACTATTTGAATCCAAGCAACTATCACATGGAACCAATATTTTGCCAAGCTTACTGATGATGTTTGTCCTTTCAGGTTTACAGTACAAGAGATGCAGATGCGACAAATGCAAATTGCGTCAACCCACATGGTTTCAACACTGGAGGAAACTCCCACATTTCCATCCATCTCCAACTCAGCCAGCCTGAGCAGGAAAACCATGAGGCAATGCCTAAAGCATGAAAATAAAGGTAAAACCGATGAGATCAAAAATTGAGTATGTCACCTGTAGATATATATTTGAAACCAGGAACTATAACTGCATTAAACCATGTCAAGAAACTGAGTCATATGTTGATCCCCACCAAGCAAAATACTCCACTATAAAAGAATAAGCTCTTGGAGTGGCTTGATCTATATAAAGCCGATCGGCAACCAATTATATTACTTATGACATCATTTATAATCGCTTCAATGAAACCACATTGCATCCAAGAATGTTAAACTAGATCAATTTTCTATGGACATAACTCTTCCCAGATGAGAAAGTGTAATGTTCCTTTTGAAAACAATCATGCCATACTGAATTAAGTCGTCTTGCTGAACTTGGAAATAAATCAAACACAAATTTACTGAAACTAGAAGTCAAATAACACAACAGCATTTTACAATTAGATCTTATGAAGCACAGTTCTTTACAACCTGCATAATTAAGAAGGAATGTAAATAAACTGAGGCACATGACGTCACCAGTTATAATTGCACTGAAGATTTTGCATGGCTGTTCACATTTGCAGTAGGACAGAAAGTTTAGCTCCTTCCTCCCCCTTCAATGTTGATGTTCAGGAATCCCATGGGCACATTATACATAAGAGTTGATAAGTCATAGATGCCTCAATGATGCCAGTTAAGGATTGTGAAACATAGTCCTAAAGTAACCTTACCCAATTTAGGAGCGTAGCGCATTCTAATATTCATCCTACAACTTTGCAATTAGCAGATACAGTGGTGGATTATACAGTTATTCTGTACAATATAACACATCTGAAAATATACAAACAAGTCCCTCTTGGACAATAAATGCATCATGCAATTTTCATAAATATTTCCGTGACATTAAAAGAGTGGGATCTTTCTTCAGCATTAGAACTATCTTATCTTGAAGTCAGCCAAAAGACTCTTTACAAGGATTTGTAGGCAAAGCACAGGATGTGATATTTCCAACATCGTGCGAAGCATGCAGTAAACAAAACAGCGGTGTGCAAATAAAATTGGTGCCAAGGCCTAGGCATTAGATGATTTTAGATCATACGAAAGAATATAAACTTGCCTAATTAGTAGGGGTCGATATCATCTAATAAATTTGAGTGGCATGGCCCAATTACAAAAAGAAAACGAATTCACGAAGTTAAGGCCCAGATATCTCTCACATATATGCAGATATCTGAGGCATGGATGTTCATATCTCTAAGACTGCAACTGGCATTACCTCTCATGTGAGATGGCAACAATTAAGAAAATGTCACACCTGTGCAGATGCTATATTTCTCTGTAATGTGTGCACAAACAAATAAACTCACAACTTTATATGTCTCTGCTTAGACATAGGAGTAAAACAACTAGGTTCGTACTGTGCAACTCGAAAGTGGCTAGCAAACCTAGATTTCCAGCTCAATGCTTCATTTTCCATTAAAATCCACAATCTAAATCATTAACAAAAATTTTAATCTTATATGGATGTTATTCTTTGAGAAAATAAGACAAAAATTTAACTACAAACTATCAACCTTTTTCCTCCCACTACCCCATAAAAATAGACAGCTACACATATCGATTAACAGCTGAAAAAAAACCTTGTCGAGACCCTGTCGAATCTACATCACAGATTTACACAACTCAGTTCAGAAATCACCAGTGAAGTGTGGAATGGACTATCAAAACACGTGTACATGAGACAGCATTTTCTAGTTTTTTAATGTAGAAAAACATAAATAATAGATGGCATGGTTCTTCGGTAGTGGGTCAATCTTGAGAACCATGAAGCACTAAAGTTATTTCAGCAATCAAGTACACTGCTCTGACATGACTTGCAGCATTGTTTGCAGCTCAGAAAAGGAGAACTAAAGATCAGTTTCAGTCTCCAAGAATTCACCAAAAAGACAGGGCAGCATCTCCAAAGGAGGAGAGATGTCATACCTAGAAGTTCCAGACATACGCATGACTGATGATTCAAGACATAAAGGCTGCAGGATGACAATAATAGTTGTCACATAAAATACTACGCGAATTGTTTTGCAAAACCAGCCATTGATTGTATATAGCACTTTACCAGAAAGACATGGAGAAGAAAGCCCATATGCTTGATTTTAAGACGGGAGCTTCTACGGTTTTTTTTGTTTTTCCTTGGACATTGATAATTGTTGAAATTTCACTATCCGCACAAGCTCATGCTTTCATGAATTACCGAACAGTTGACCATCTGCAGTCAAGCACACTTATCACTGCCAATTCATCAGCAGAAAACAGATTGTATAATGGAGCAGAAATATAAAATGACAATTTAGTTTGGGAGAATTTTGAGTTTCAAGAACCTCTTTGCAGTGAAATTCTGGGGATACCTTGTGAATTTTGTTGGACTAGAGGAAGTTTCAATAAGGGGAAACAAAACTTGTTTCAGATAACTCAACATAAGATCCAAGTCAATGTAAGGTGAATTGCACTTAAGTAGTTGGTTGCAACTCTCGTAAAACCAGAGGTCCAGTATACATAGAGTACACCAAGAAAAAAAAGCAACAGAAAACAAAGAGAAGGGGAAAGCATATAATGCCGGAGCAAATTTTTACAACTCAAATTATTCCAAAATTCCAATGACTTGAAGCTTGCAAAAGAGCAAAGATCAAGTAAGCCACATAATGCCCAATGAAAAAGTGCAGAACAATAATATCTTTCCAGAATCAACAAATATTTTAGTCTACTCTTGGTGAGCCCAAACTTTTCCAACCAATGCATTCAGTAATTATCCGTTCAACACTCAACCCCTTCTTATCTTTTGCACATGGCTCCCACTACTAACTTCCCTATTTGGATTCAATAACTTCCCCAAATTCATGTATCTGTAAGCCTTTATAATTATTAACAATGCAAACCAATTTCCAATATAAAGTAACCAGTGTCACAACCAGATTCTACACCAAAGAACCAACACTCAAACATTTTCTCTTTGCCATCAGCTTCCCCACGCATCTCAACCAAATTCCTTCTCCATACTGACAAAATACAATGTGGTGAACTCTTCAGTTCTATTCATATGCATCTTCTCTTCAATTTTATTTCCCAGTCAAAACCCATTATCAATCTTCTTGCCCTATAAATTAATGGTTAGGATCAACTACACCAAATCCTTAAACAATGCTAATGCAACACGCTTACACATCAAACCTTAATAAACCAATTCAAGAAAAAACCTTAACCCACTTCGCAGAACTTCGCATCATACCACACAAATGAAGGACAAGAACCGAAAGTCTTACCAGTAACAAACGATCGTCTTCAGTTGCAGGTCCTTTCTTTCATATAACTTTTGGGGGGTTTTAGGAGATTTATAGCGAAGAGAAAGTGAAGAGAAAGAAGACGACAAACGTCTCTGTACGATTCATCTTCGTCACTTTGAGGCCTACACGCCACTTCACCGCTTGTTTCACAACATCCTTTCTAGTAGATTTTGGTATCATATCATATTCTACTTAAAATGACGGACTAAATAGTAATTACTCCCTTTTTTTTTAAGAGAATAAAGTAATTACTCCTTTTGTGACTGAAACGTATACAAAGTAATTTTACCGTCATTAATAATGTCAATGGGCCGAGTCGGCCTTAGGCTACAGTAGCTGCAGCCCAGCTTGGCCAATGACTCAATTTATGACCCGGCCGGTTACGAATAGGGTGAGTTTTTTAAGAAAAAATTTTTTAAAACGACATTATTTTAACTAAAATAGACAAGCCATATTAGTTGTGGCTAGGCCAACCTAAGTCAAAAACGGCCTAATTGGGCCGTTTTTACCATTTCTAATTGTCTTATATCATATGTCATCTGTTGTTATCGTAAAATCCATTTTTTTATCAATTGCTTACTTTTTAAAAAAAAATTAAAAATAAATATCACCTTAAAAAATTAATGTTGCTTTTTGTGTACATATGTAAGTATTAGATATAGCCCTTCTTTTATACAGGTCATTTAGAAACTTTTTTTTTATTAGTTAAAAATAAGATTATGTATTATTGAATCTTGTCAGATTTTGCGTGTCAATAACATTTTTACTTAATATAGCTATCATTTGTTATAAGTATAAGGTTATAAAAAATTATAAATGTTATGAACTCCATTCCATTCTTTTCCTTTGTTAATAAATTAGTTTAATTTTAACTAGGTATTATTTATTTATTATTTTCTAACAGAATTATAAATTTAATGAAATGGACCAAACGTATATTTTTTTGAAGATTTCTTCAATTAAGTCCATGGACCTTTTGGGCTCAAATTAATAACAAGCTCACGCTAAGTTTGGACTAAGTGTAGGTCCACTTCTTATTATTTGTTAAGTATAGAACTTACACCGTTGAACAAGCTTTGAACAAATTGAGTCATTTAATCATATTTTAGTTTTGAAATTTAGACATTTTAATTTGTTTGGAGTTCACTTGATAACTTACATCTACAATATTTACTTTATTAAAAGCAAACCATGCTTAAGTTTGAAGATGATGACTTTTGACACTAATTAAATTTGGATTCACAACTTTATGCAATTACAACTAGTCTTTTCTTTTTCGTTGTCACATTCGTATGTAGATCTACTGAAAATACTCTCTCTACTATGTAAGGGTGGGTAAGGCTGCGTACTATCAGATCCCGCTTTAATGCGAAATTTCAGATTGGGTAATGATGATGATGATTATATATTCCAACTTTGATTTAGCCAATTTAACCTAATTTATTTTCAGATTTTTCAACACTACTCTTCTTAAAAAGGCAACAAGTTAGGTCGGATCAGGATTAAACCTTTTTTAAAAACTCATATCGGTCCAATCTTTTATAAAGATCAAATTTTAAAAAATTATCAAATTCAAATATGATTAGGTGTAAACAATTTTTTAAAAAACTCGATCGAAAGTAAAACCGATAAGACAAGAAGTTTAAAGTTTAAAAGGTTCAGTCGGTGTTATATCGCTGTAAAACAGGCAAAATATTGAATAAAATTAAATAATTTTAAATATGATTGAAATAAATTGTCCTTATCTATTTAAGAATTTTAAGTTTAATTAAAAAATATTATTAAATGAAAACTAATTGATTTATTTTATAATTTATAAAAAATTTTAATTTATAAAAGTTGATCGATTAATTAGTAAACTAATCAGTTCTTAATAACAAGTGTTATTAAAATAAATCGAACTGAAAATTTAAAAATTAAATTAAAAAGTTAGACAATTTAAAATTTTTATGATTAAAAACTGAACTGATTAAGTTTTGTAATCACTGAGTGTGAATATTAAAACCCGTTTTTGCATGTCTATTTTCCATCCTTAATGTTGGATTTAGCAAATTTTTGAAAAATCAAAGCACTAAAATCTATTTTAATACAGATAAAAAGAAATAAAAAAGACTTATCTGAAAAAAAAAAAGAAAATTGAGTTATAGTGAGCTGCAGGTCTCACCAATGTTGGGTATTAATTTTTATTTGTCCAGAATCAAAGTGCTCTAGTGAAATTAAACTATAGTTAATACAAAATTTTCAATATATATTATGCTAAAATATATATTTATATAGTAAATGAGAAATTCTGTACCAAAGAAAACAAAAACTAAAATTTACATTCCTTTACCTTTCTCAGCTAAATCACCACGCAAGTAAATATTATAAGCTTAAATGGAACGTATAAAAGTAGATAAAATGAAAGATCACCAAGCACTAAGTTATGCCGCTACTGGAGACCAAGCAAAAGTGTGGTCGAGGGTCGCTGTATATAGGGACGTTAATTGGCCCGCCGTGATTGAGGTCGGGTCCAACCCACCGCAAGCCGGGTGGACTTCGGTTTGTCTATATTTTTGTAATTAAAAAAGATATAAAATTGTGTCGTTTTATCCAAAACGACGTCATTTTGTCCAAAATAATCAGGCACCGTGTGGGCTGATCATGGTCAACCTGTAGCTTGCCTATGGCCAATCAATCTCAGGCAAAAAACAGGCCGGGTGGAACAAGTCGGGCAGAATTGCCATCCCTAGTTGTATATTGCCGAATTTGACTGGTCTATCCTCATTTTTACCCTTATGCTATTTAGTTGGATGTTAATTAACGAAACAGAACAAAATAGAAAGGAATAGTATATAATAGAATGGAATGGAATATAATGAAAGAGTTGTTTAGAAGGATGGAAGGGTTTATAATGTAATGTAATGAAACGTTGTTTAGAAGATTGATGAAATGGAATGTAATGTATAATAAATGACTATTATATCCCTGATATTAAAATGATTGTTACAAGAAGTTTAACGCTATGATTTTAAAACAGAAATCATGTCCTATTAAAAAGTCACGGTTGTTGAAGACAAATTTTTTTATATTTTCTATTTTAAAATAATTAATTTTATTATTAATTATATACAATTTAGTATTAATTATATAAATTATTATTATTAATTATTTAATAAATTTTATTCTATTATATGTGATTTATATTTAAAATTATTTATTTATATTTTTATTTA
>JANZXR010000172.1:2844950-2861747 GCA_027575705.1 Erythroxylum echinodendron
TGATGCAGTGTGATCTCGCCGAAGCCCACATAGCACATTGGCCCGATCCAATGCTTCCCACAACAAGTCCGTTAGTCATGGTCCATCCATCCGAGCACAGTCTAAGTCCTTAGTTTGTCAAGTCCTTAGTTTGGGCCGAGTCAATCTTCACTAGGTCCTAGACTCTACCAAAATTCGCACCAAGTCTGATCACGCTCGCCTATGTTTGCCTTAGTGTTTTCGCATGCCTCTCTCATGTATGTAATCCAGCTAACCTCCCCCCTAAGGCTCCTCATTAGAGGTCACTGAGAGCTGCTCCGAAACTTAGGGATCTAACAGCAACCATCTAATCCGCTAATTTTGTTTTACTTATGACCTATTGTTTCAATCTATATTGCTGATATTAAAGGGTAGTACATAGTTTCTTATTTTTACTAAGAGTTTGAATTAAAAAAATATTTTAACTTCAATTCTAAGTGTTTAATCAATTAAATTAAATTAAATTAATTAATTAATTTACATCAATATAATTTTAATTTAAAAAGTACATCATAATTAATTATTTAAAATTAATCATATTTAAATATCTAAAATCGAATTTAATTAAATTCATATTTGAATTGCAACTAATTTAAAAATCCCATTTGGTCACCTTGCAAGACCAGCTTTTCTTTTGTCTTGTTAGGAAGGACTCTATTTAAAGTTCTGTAGGCTCATTGATTCGACTCAATTCATTGCTATACATAGGTTTATGGCCTACACACGAAAGGGTGAATTTAATCTACCGTTGTATGTGCCCTCTTTACGTGACATTGGATTCAATGTATTTATAGCTACTTGTATGCTATGATGCCTGGCCTAGCCATATAAAGCTCAGCACACACAAACTCCTCATAACTTTTTAAGGTAAAACTTAGGCAAGGTAATTTCTACAACAGTAACAAAATTTCTGCTCAACTTAAATTAACAAACAATGGACTGATTTTATGATATAATTCAAGTTTATAAATCAGTCCAAAACTTAGATATCGTCCTATTATGGATACGTTAATGAAGACTTACTTTGCAACTTTGGATTGCTCCCTGTTCATATAACTTATGAAACATTAGGTTCAATAATACCTTTTGTATTCATAGTTTTTAAAAATAAATATTTAAAACATATTATTTTTAAAAATAAATATTTAAAACATATTATTTTTAAAAATAAAATAAAAGCTATTATTTTGGAGATGAAATCGTCTGTTTAACAATCCCTGTTTCCATCCTATGTTATTACACAACATCTACACATTTAACAATAAACAAATAAGACAAAGTTAAATATATGGATGACATGCAATGGCACACGGTGAAAATAGGATTTATAGAACAGACAATTTTGTGCCGTAATTTTGTGACTACGGACATCGATCATCTCAAATTTTCTATTTTAGTTACTCTATTATAACAATTTTTTATTAAATATCATCCATACATTTATGTAAGGTCTGCATAAATTGATTAAATTTAATAAAATATAATAAATATCATCCATACATTTATGTAAGGTCTATATAAATAGATTAAATTTAATAAAATATAATAAAAATATCTTTTTTTATGATAAATATAATTGTAATAATAATGTACAATAAAAAAGGTGCTATCCCGATATCTATACTGCCAAGCTTACTTGTAGGCCAACAGGCATTTATTTTGCTCAACTACGGGGTGTCCGGACGGCTCAATCGTCACACTACCGAAGCAGTCTCACTTAAAAGGAGCTTGTCCCGCAAAGTATTAACTTGTTGTGTGCCTTTGCTTTTATGATTGTCGCACAATTAAATACTTGTTCCTTTTATCATCTTGTAGACAAAGACAAAATATACAGATAATTCTTTGAAATACATATAAATTTGATATTGATATATTGAAATTTACTAACATATTTCTTACTTTTCATTATAAATAAATTCTTAATATTATCACATAAAAGATAATGAAATTTAAATCTTCTTTTTATGAAATATATTTTGTGAATAAATGTTAATAATAAGTGTTGACTTATGAATATTAAAATATTAATAATTTATTTAAAATGTTTATAAAATTTTTAAAGAATAAAAACAACAATAACAATGTTCCATTGAATTATATAATTAAAAAAATTCAAAAGTCCGTAGTCTTTCTTCTAATTGATAGAAGATTACCTTTATTTTTTATTTATATTTATGCATAATGTTCATGTGAATATATAATAAGGAGTTCAGATGTTCCGTTTAACGTTAGTCTGTCTAACTCTATTCAATTAAAAAAACATTATCGTTGTGCAAGTTAAGTATGACATAACTTATAGTTGTACGACCGTGCAAGTTAAGTTACGGCTGTGACTTACATGTATGGCCTTGGATGCGAGTATATTTTGGTTTGTATTTGTGTCACGCACATATTTTCAAATTTTATTATTTTAATTTTAATTTTTTACATAAAAAGTTTAAGATAAAAATTTAAATTTTAAAATTGATTAATTTATTACATTTATTTAATTAATTTATAAATCATAGAAAAATATTAAATTAAATTTAAAAAATTGATTTATACTTAAACAACTAATTTTACCAAACATCTTTAATAAAATGCTAGTTAAATCAGCTGATATAATCAGCTATAAGCTAACCGCTAATAATATGAGCTAATAACTAATGCAATAAGTTGATTGCCAAACAAGACCTTTATTAAATACAAACACACACATTCTATTACAAAAAATATTGCATTATGTAAATGAAAAGATATTTCTTTTAAGCCAAAATTAACTAAAGAAATGGTTAGGAGCTTACATGATCATAGGTTAATGATAAATATAGTGTAACTAATCAGATTTATAAATTAATTAAACAATTTTAAGAAATTAATCAATTAAAATAAGTTATTGAAATCAAAATAAATTATTCGACATATATAATATATTGTATAATTTATTCACATTTCACAAGTGTTCTCAGCAGAAAAAAACTTTATCATAAATATACAAGATGTTTAATACTGCGCTAATATGTAGGCGAGCTAATGTAATATAATAATAAATTAATCATTTTTAAATTTAATTTAACTTTTAATAATTTATAATTTAATTAAACAATTTTAATAAATTAATCAAATTTAAAAATTAAAATTTTTATCTTATAAATTTTATTTAAAAAATAAAAAATACAAAACAAAAATGTTAGTGATAAAATTAAAATAATAATAAAAAAATTGATTTTTTGCTAATATAATAATAATAAAATTAATCAAATTTTAAAATTAATTTAATATTTTATAATTTATAAATTAACTAAATAATTTTAATAAATTAATAAAATTTTAAATTTAAATTATTTACCTTATAAATTTTATTTAAAAATAAAAATAAAAATAAAAATAAAAATAAAAAGCAAAATGATGTCACAGAGCGTAACAAAATTTATTTAAAAATTTTAAAAATTAAAATAATAATAGAAAACAAAAAACTGATTTTTGTTAATATAATAATAATAAAATTAATCAAAATTTAATTTAATTTAATATTTTTATAATTTACAAATCAATTAAACAATTTTAATAAAATAATTAATTTCTAAAATTTAAAATTTTTATCTTAAAGTTTTTTAAAAATTAAAGCTAAAATAATGAAAAATGAAAAAATTTCTCCTGTAACACAAAATTTGTTTGTTTTTTAAATTAAAATTTAAATAATAAAGAATAGAAAATTTTATCTACACAAAATTTGTTTGTATTTTTTATTTTTATCATATTAATTTTAATTTTAATTTTTAATAAAATTAATAATAACATAATTAAAATTTTATTTTATTTTATTAAATATTAATAGTAAAATTAAAATAAAAAATAAAATAAAAAAGACTTGCAAACGTCACTTAAATATTACGCCTGTGAGTTTTATCTTTAAGTGACTAGTCACTTAAAATTTAAGCAAAAATTACGATATTTTATTAATTAAACAAAATTAGTTAGAGTAAGATTAGGTAGAGAATTCCATCTTTATAATAAGGATTGTATTTTTTAAAAATTTAGTCTAAAGTTAACAGATTAGATTTAAAATTTTAATAAATTAATATTGTTTTGATTTTAATTTTAAAAGAATTGGATAACTTGGGTGCAATGCATGTTATTTTGGGTTCTACCCCTTTTAGCCCAAAAAATGCCAATGAAACCCAACAAAGAAAACTTATCTTGGGCTCACTATATGGTCTATATCGTGGCCCAATTCTCGGCAACAAATCCCAAAGCTTTTTCAGTAAAACATTGCGAGATAAAATTATAAAATTATAACAAAAATAATTAAAAAAATTTAGACAAAAATGACGCCGTTTCATAATTTTCGATGGCCAAATAATATCCTATGATCCTATCAGGCTAGAAACAGTCTGTGGCTAAGAAATGTGGAGCTGTGGATAGCCTTTTCTCGGCTGGTTGTAGTCACATCACCACCAATGCCTACAGCAAGAATATTTCGTCAGAAAAAAAAAGAAAATTTATTATATCACTTTTCAATTATTTTTAATCAATCATACTATTTCTTTTTAAAAGTATTAATTGCCAAAAATTTTACATATCAAAATCAATCTCTCTACTAAGTAATATTAAGTAAAGGTAAAGTTGTATACTACCGAACTTTACCAAATTTTACATTTCAAAAATCACACGACCCGATTCTAAATTAACTAAATAACAATTTTAATATAAAATTAATATAATAGTATATTCATACGAGAAATAAGTGTAACAATCCCATTTTACAAACAAAAAAGAGGATTTTTTAAATTTATAAAACAATTATTAATTATTATTATTTATTTTTAAAATGAACTCTTTCAAATTTAAATTTTAATTATTAGTAATGAGTTTAAGGTGAACACAATCATATCAAATTATATTAAATATATAATTTAACAATTTTTAATATTTTTAAATTTTTTGATATTATTGTGTATTTTTGATATTAATATTATTGATGATGAATTTAAGGTGTATATAATTTTAAAATTTTAAATAATAAACATTTTGGTCTAGACTATATATTATTTTTCTAATACACCATTTTGGCTCTTCTACCCTTTTTTCTGCTTTGTATATATGTTTAGAATGAGAATTTTGAAAATTGTTGGTGAAACTATGGTGGGCCCTACAAGACCCAACTGTAAGAAGACAAGGTCAAGGTGGTATGGGATAGCGCCACATCACCAACCTCTGACGTGGACATAAACTGAAAATCAAAAATTTCTTCAGCCACCAAAATCCCATCCGCTTTACTCTCTATACACGGAGTGGTAATCTCAGTCAGTGTTAGAGACCACAAATGGCAATGGCAATGGCGCTTCGTCGTCTCTCCTCTTCCTTCGACTTGCCCGCTCGGCCCCTTTTCCGTGCCACCTCTTTCTATTACAAGGTTCTTTGCCTTGGCCTTTTGTGTCTTTCTGTTTTATGAGTCTGTTGCCCGCGTATTGTTTTTGTTTCCGACTATTAAAAGTTTGCATTTTTTCTTTACACTTCTTTTCGTTTTAATGTGCCAAAGTGAGAAAAACCATTTACGAGAAATGGGTTTTTATAGTTATTGTTTTTAAGTTTGTTGTATGGTTTTTGCAGTCTTCCTTGCCTGATGAAGCAGTGTACGAGAAGGAGAAATCTGGGGTTTCTGTAAGCTTATATAATTCATCCTCTGTCTTATTTACGTTATTAATAAAAATTAAGAGATTTTCTGTGACGTATCCTCCTTATCACAAGCATACTTTTTTTAGAAATTATCACAAATCCAAGTTATTAACTTATATAAATTAAGATCCGCCCTTCAACATCACGGATAATCTTCTTTTCTTGTTTCATTAATTGACGCTTATCCCAGTGACCACCTTTTTTCTTTCTTTAATTTTTCTATTATAAACTAGAGCTCATCTGATTGCTGATTGGTTTTTCACTTGCAGTGGCCTAAGCAGCTTAATGCACCGTTGGAGGCAGTGGATCCTGAGATTGCTGACATTATTGAGCTTGAGAAAGCACGTCAATGGAAGGTCTGTAACCGTACCTCTCTGTGATTCTTTCAATCCTTCTCTATTTTTATCTGTTATATATAATTATACCAACTATGCATAAATATAATAAAACTAGTAACTAAGTAGTTGATTGGAGTGATATTTCATGTAAAATTTCCAGTAGATGTCCAAAGAAGATATCAAATGTTTGATATTTGGTGCATTTAGGTCTTCAAAGGTCTTATTGGCTTTTTATTGGTTTGTCATTAATAGGAATGTCATCCTAACTACTTGAACCTGCTTAATTAGGTTTTCTTATGATAATAAAAGGACATACCTGATGAGTTTAACAGGTGTGACCTTTCATTATCATTTTCTTACATCTTACTTTAAATCTTATGCTATTTGATTCCTCCTATATATGGTAACATCCCAATATGATCCTTGTTATAATCACAAGTAATTATCTAACATGGATAACATGAAAAATAAAATTCATACTCAACATCATATTTGTTCAAGATGTGTTTATTAAAGGTTAATGTGAATTGTTAAGTATTGAACGTTACAGCAACTCGTTAATTCAGATATGATGTCTGATTTTTGTCTTTTTTTTTTAAATTTGAAGGGGCTTGAACTTATACCCTCTGAGAACTTCACGTCTGTCTCAGTCATGCAAGCTGTTGGATCAGTCATGACGAACAAATACAGCGAAGGATACCCTGGTGCTAGATACTATGGAGGCAACGAGTATTTTTGCCATTATTAGTCTCTAATTATTCTTTCCCATGAGCATATAGTAATAACTGACTGTCAATGCCATTTTTTAGTTTTCTCTTATGGACCAAACCTGCATATTTGGTTCTTGTAACTTCCATATGATTGCTCATTGTGCTGAGAATTTTGGACTTTAATTTTCAGGTACATTGACATGGCAGAATCTTTGTGTCAGAAGCGTGCATTGGAAGCATTCCGATTGGATCCTGCAAAATGGGGAGGTAAAGACCTCATTTATGTTTGGAAACAGAAATCCCAGCACTTTTCAAAGAAAAACAGAAATTCCAGCTGATGTTTTCTTCCGTATCATCTTTATCTTTTTCTTTTGTCAAGTTCATTTTCTGAACTGCTATTTATTACTACAATGTATGGAAAGAAGGGTGTTTTCCATGTTGAAGTAAGGAATGACTGCGAGCTGAGTGTTCGTATGATATGTCTTGGCAGCTTCTGAGAATAATGATTTAATCCTTTTATGTTGCAGTCAATGTACAGTCTCTATCTGGATCTCCAGCTAACTTCCAAGTGTACACTGCTTTGCTAAAGCCACATGAGAGAATCATGGCACTTGATCTTCCACACGGTGGGCACCTTTCTCATGGCTATCAGGTGACTGACCTCCATACAGTTTTCTTTTATACCTGTGTGTTGTCTCTATCATCATCTAAAAAAACACTACTGTGTGTAACTATTAATTCTCTGCTTTGCTGGCTTGTTTTTCTTTTTAACTTCTCTTGTTGCATTTAGCACATTTTATTTACCCTCTGAGTCCTTGTCTTGATGCTCTGGGCTATACTTTTACCTCTCAAGTTAGGATTAACATACCTGTACGGATTTGTGATGTTGTGACTAGTGAATGTATTGACACTTTCTAAAATATCGATTTGTATCACTAACTGTCACGCTACTTTCTGATTACGTGAGAAGCAATATGTAACTTGTGTGGCTTTTTCTACTCTACAGACAGACACAAAGAAGATATCTGCAGTTTCGATTTTTTTTGAGACTATGCCGTACCGATTGAATGAGAGCACTGGTTATATTGACTATGATCAGGTAGTGTATTTCTAGTACCAGTAATATGATTTCCCAGTCTAATATAATCATTTTTCCTATTAGCAGATAGCTTAATATGGAATTATATTGCTGTAAATTTAATAGGATATTATACTCTTGGTGGTAGCTTTTTGCCTTGAAATGATTTTTCGTCTATAACTAATTTTGAGCACTTGAAACAGTAGGTACATATACCAGACTCATAAAATAATTATTTTGCTTGGTGCTTTAACAATCTCATCCCTCAGTTCTAAACTTCTTATGCAAACAAATCATAAACGCATTGTTGTAAACACGTCTACATTGCCTATAACTGCTGAATTACACAGCATAGAGCGTATTCATCCTTGTGCCACTCAGAATTGTGTTCATATTCATATTTTTTTAATGTTCAACGGAAAAGAACTTCTGACATGAACTGCAACAAAATGCAGCTTGAAAAAAGTGCCACTCTTTTCCGACCGAAGATTATAATTGCTGGTGCTAGTGCTTACGCACGTCTGTATGATTATGCACGTATTCGCAAGGTATTCTACTCGGACATCATCTATCTTTTTCCTCTCATTCTGATCTTATGTGGTTTATGCCTCTTAGTTATTCCATTTAATGTTTATCAGGTCTGTGACAAACAAAAAGCAATAATGTTGGCAGATATGGCACACATTAGTGGGTTGGTTGCAGCTGATGTTATTCCATCACCCTTTGAGTATGCTGACATAGTGACCACCACTACCCACAAGTCACTCCGTGGTCCTCGTGGAGCCATGATATTCTATAGAAAAGGGGTTAAAGAGATTAACAAACAAGGCCAGGAGGTATCTTTTTGGAATGAAATTTCAATTGCATAACTGTATATGGAGTTACATAGCAAAATCTTCCATCTTCTTCTGATTCATTTATGCTCGATGTTATATGTAACTGACACGAGTTATCTCGGTTTTATAATAGGTGTTGTACGATTATGAAGATAAGATCAATCAATCTGTTTTTCCTGGACTTCAAGGTGGACCACACAATCACACAATTTCTGGTTTGGCAGTTGCATTGAAACAGGTGAATAATCTTATAAGATACTCCGTTTCTCCTGTTCGTTGCTATGGTTTTTTAATGGCAAAATAAGAGCAAACCCTTTGGAACCATGTTCTCCATCTCTATCCCTTCTTTAATGCACATCACGAATTGTGTACAGCATATCATTGTTACTGTTGTCTTCTATTTCAATATTCTATTTACATGTTCCTATCCTATTCTTGCAGGCCACCACTCCAGAGTACAAGGCCTATCAAGAGCAAGTTCTCAGTAATTGCGCAAAATTTGCGAAGGTGTCTAACAAAAAGAAGCTAATTTCTGTTGTAAAATTACCACAGGACAACATATTCCCGCTTATTCACACTATTGAGAAGTTTGAATGATTTTACATAATTCATCAGCGTGAAACTCAATATTTCTTTCACTGTTTTGATTGATCGAGTTTGTGATGATTTTTGCAGACTTTAGTTGGGAATGGCTATGAACTTGTTTCAGGCGGAACTGAGAACCATTTAGTTTTGGTGAATTTGAAGAACAAGGTAGCTGGAATATCTTTTCTGTAGTTTTAGCACTTGAAAGACATTGTTTGAGCATTGAGTCAAGTGGGAAGATATTGCTTAAGCAGTTGTATGTGTTCCAACAGATCTGATATATTCTTTTCATCTCACCTATGTCAGTTTTATTTATTCTAGTTATAAAGGTAAATGGTTCAGTCGCCAATTATTTTCTTTCCACAGGGCATTGACGGGTCCCGGGTAGAGAAGGTGCTCGAAGCTGTTCACATTGCTGCAAACAAAAACACTGTTCCTGGAGATGTATCTGCCATGGTTCCTGGAGGCATCAGGATGGGTAAAGGATAACTGTCTGCAGCATATTCGCTCTTTAACTATATTTTCTGAGTTTTATTGATGTAACACATCGATTTTCAGGAACTCCTGCTCTTACTTCTAGGGGGTTTGTGGAGGAGGACTTTGCTAAGGTGGCAGAATACTTTGATGCTGCTGTGAAGTTGGCTGTGAAGATTAAGACTGAAACCAAAGGTTGGTCTGCTGACTTGGCTAGCTTAAGATTCATTCTTCAAAACTTTATGCATTATGACAGCTCTCATTCTACTTGGATATTGTTGTGATTGATTGTAGTTGTTAGCAATGATCTATGCTAACCTGAGGGTTGTATTAACTTCTATGAACCAGGCACTAAACTGAAAGACTTTGTGGCTTCTATGCAATCACCTCACTTCCAATCCGAGATTGCAAAACTCCGTCGCGATGTCGAAGAGTATGCCAAGCAGTTTCCGACAATTGGGTTTGACAAAGAAACTATGAAGTACAAAAACTGATCACCAAAAGATCTCTGCTCCAGGTACACGAAAGGTATTAGTACTGTTGCAGCATACTCAAGGATCAAAACCTGCTATAGCTGAAACAATATGTTTATGAAGGTGAATGTGATTATAAATTTTACGTTTGCACGACAGCTAAAACTCATTTCTTAAACAGATTAAAAGGTTTTTGATCAATAATTCTATGAATTTATTCCTGAGGTAACATTTTGCTGTTTGATCTTACAGGATGTTTGTTAGTATATTCTTGCTTTCAGAACCCTCTTATCCGCCACAGGAATGTGTATAAATGTCCTTTCTTTAGAACACAGGAACTATTCACGTGTTCAGAAATCCTGAATTTGTGTTGCATCCTGTTCCATGAAACTTGGAGATTAATGTCAACAACCATTTTTAGGCTTTCATTTTACAGCTGTGGGTGATTATTTTTTTTCAATTTTTGTGTGTGTTGGAACAGGAAAGCAGAGATAGATGAGTTCTTCAATCCACTGATCGTGGGATTTCAACACAAGAAGAGGCAAATCCAGAAGTAATTATGAACATGAATCAAGATTTTACTTTGTATCTTTCGTAAGATGTAAATATAAACAGATGAACTGAGGCTAAGTGAAACAATAAACTTGTTCTCCATATCTAAAAGGGTTAAGTTATATTTACTATTTTTTTTCCTGATTGGTGTGCTAATTTTTCCATTAACCTTAACACTAGAAATGATAATTCCAGGAAATGCTATTTTTGGTTTATTTTTTAATAAATTGTTTGATAAATTAATAAATTAAAATTTTTAATTTAAATAATTGAAGTCTATATTAAAATTTTTTAATAAGTACTAAATTTTTTTATAAAATTTACATTTTATGACTTTAATATTTAAAAATTTAAAGGCTTATTTCTTATTATTTGCATAATTTCTTGTAATAATAATTTTTAATCTCATTCTCAAGTCATTTAAAGATAAAATCATAAAATTATTTAGATTTAGATAATATTAATTATAACAATCATAAAAATAATTAAAATGATGACTCTTGGTGCACTCCTCGTTCCCATTTTGTCCCCAGTCATTTCCCGAAATCCCACCCCTGCCCACGCGGGTCCCTTTCGATCTCATTCTGCGTACAAACACATGACGGATCAATTCCTCTCTCAGTCTCTGCCTCGCATTCACACCCTTTCTCTACTTGCTTTTCTTCTCTCGCTGCACCTTCCATGGCTTCTTCTACTGTTGATAAGAGCCTTGCGGTTAATCCTCTCTTGCAAGACTTTGAATTTCCTCCCTTTGATGTGGTTGAAGCCAAATATATATGTTCGACCTGGAATATTTTGGCAAACCAGCATGAAACATAATAGCTCTGATAGTTTCTACAAGATGCCTATGTTTTCTTTCAACAACCACATTCTGTTGGGGTGTATGAACCATGGACCTTTGATGTATAATGCTAAGACTACAGAAGAATTTGAAACTTTCTGCAGAAACAAATTCAGCACCATTGTCTGATCTAACATATTTGGGAATAGAATGAAAATGATTTTAAATATACTTGATGAAGCTATGAAGGTAATAAGAGTAGGAAGAACTTAATATTTACTGTGAAGAAGGTATGTGCAAGTGGTTTTGGAAAAATCATCAAACACTGTAAGAAAATAATATAAACCACATATATTTGCTACTTTGTAAGGTTCCCACAAATTAGTATGTACAAGCTCAAAAACAGTGGAAGAAGTACTCAAGCTTATCGAGAAAGGTAATCTATGACTCTTTGTCATGGAACAAGAATCACAAAGAAATTTTCTGTCATTGATTTTGTGAATTTTACAATCAGGAATATGAATCATTTTACCCAAGGGGGAATGTCCTAATCTCGCATGTAACAAATGCATATCTTTTGACACATCAACAATACTACATTTGAACTATAAGAATGAACGGTGTTATTAGGAGTATAAACAGCAAAAACAGGAGCTGTGATTGGATTACTAGACTTGGTCTCAAGAGCTCTTGCTAGCAATTTGTACAGGCCTCTATGAACTCTGCCAAACGCCACTGCTTTATTACTCGAAGGGTCCTGAAGGACACAATAGCTTGGGTAAAAAAGAACATTAAACTTGGTGCTTTGAGTGAATTTACTGACAGAATATAGGTTATATTTGAAGATTGGTACATAGAGAATAGTGTGTATGAGAATATGGGAGTTAATTCTTATAGAATCAGTTTCAATCACTTGTCTAATGGTTCCATCAGGTAAACTCACAAAAAATAAGTTTAGTAAGTTTTACAGTTTTGTAGAATAGGTGATAAAAGGGGGTTGAAAAACTAAAAGGGGTTAATTATTTTGCAAACTTTCCGCAAACGTATTTGGCACCAACAAAATGAAAACAATCAAAACCGAAATAATAAAAACACCAAAAGTTTGGTAACGCAGTTCGGCACATCTTGCTTACGTTTGCGGAGTCCTCACTCAACTTAATAACTTTCACCGAAGTACAATAGATTTATTCAAGGCTTTATTGAGCCGACATCACTCAACCCTTGACACTATCCCTCAACCTCAATTCCCGTGAAAGAATTTCACACCCAATAGTACGACCGTCTCGTATTAACCTCAATAGAAGATTTTCTCAATCAACCCAATAGTACGACCGTCTCGTACTAACCTCAACAGAGGATTTTCTCAACAGTATTTGATAATAAAGATAAGAAATAAAAAACTCAAGTGATCAATCAATTAAGAATAAAATAATAATACACTTGAGAAAAAAAAGACAACTTTCTGAAAGGTTAAGCTTCACTGAATTAAATCTGAAAATCGTCGCAACAATAATAAAAAAGTAATCCACCTAAGAACCACTTCACAAAGTTGAACGTGCAGCTTAAGCAACACTTCACAAAATTACGCACACCATACACTTCAGTTATTCACGTAATTTAATCTTCAAAGACGTCTTTTGCTTTGCCAGAAAAGATTTTCTCTTAAACATAAAATATGCATCTTACCTTTATCTTCTTTTCCAAAACAAATCACGTAGACTCTTTAATTAATGCCCACTTCACCTTTTTATAAAAGCCAACACTGAATCCATATTCACCTTTACGCCAACTGCAACCTTGATAAAGCCAACACCCAGTCAAGCAAAGAAGCAGCACGCATGAAAAAGCTTGGATGCAGTGCGCAGAGAAGCAGCACGCACGGTTTTTCTCACTTAGCCCAGGAGCACATCCACGATGCAGTATATATCTATTTTCTAATGCAATTAGCTCATGCCCACATAGCCAAACGCTAGCTGCAGATTAAAGAATATATGACAGACTTCTAAAGGCTAGATTCAACTCTCATCAACTGCTACTTTTAGTTTTCGTGGCCACCCTCACACATAATCGACACATCTTGCCAAGATACACATCAATTAAAGATAGAACTCTATCACAACTGAAAGATTATCCTCAATAACTTTTTGAATTCAAGTCAAACTCCGATTAATAACTTATATGTCTAATTAATAAATAAGATGCCAAAACTAAATAAAAGATATATACCATATATCTTAACAGGGTCATATGTTCAGAAGCTCTAGTATCAATAATCCAGAATTCACATGAATTATCAGTAATGCAAGAAGACAAACTGAGCAATCAGAGATACTTGCAAAATTAACCGAAGAGTCTGTACCAAAGGTAAATTTGTTTTTGCCTTTAATGACATTCATCATTTCTTCACATATAGTAGTAGACATCCTCTCCTGATCAGGTACATGTGCTCGTGTACCATGAACATCCAGTGGAGTTTCTTGATCAACATCAAAACTCTCAGCAACATTTACTTGTGCAGCAACTTTGCTATTTCTCCTGCCCTTCTTCCCAACTTTGCTATTTCTCCTGCCCTTCTTCCTTTATACCAGTCAGGATAACCAATTTTTTCAAAATAATGATCTGATAAATGACCATCCTGATGACAATAAGTGCAATATCTGCTTCCTTTGTCTTTTTTTATTCTTGTTATATCTGGATTGCTTATCAGTAACCTTGTTTTTAGATTATCGAATGATGCAAGTGTAATTATGATGAACTACGATAATTATCCCAATCTATATGTGAAGTGAAACAAACCCCGAAGTGTTCATGGTAAATTGCAGCAAGTAATTCAAAATTAAACCCTGTCATGAAGGAACATACTCCATTAAAATGAATATACAATGATCAAGTTCCAACCTGATTGCTCTCGCAGAAATGCATTCAATTACACCGAGGGAAACAAACTCTGATTCTTAGCTACGTCGATTTCATGTTTTTTAATATCATTTCCAGAAAACAGACTTATTTATATTTTTCAGTATGAAACATATCCCATGCTCTAGCGTACCATTAAGAACTTATGTCCAACAATCAAATCCATACTTGGACAGCACAATGTTTCGTAACTAAGTTACACGGAAATGAAAATATTGAAATGTGAAAAACAACAAAATGAAAAGCTTAAATAATATGATAATATAAAAAATTTAAAATGTTAAGAAACTTATATAAAATGTGTTTATTGTATCACATAAATTATTACTACGTACGAACATAATAAGAGTAGAGTTTTTAAAAAATATAAAATATACATTCGAAAATTATCTTTAACATGAAATAGAAAAATGAAAACATAGTAATTTGGTATTAAAGAAAATAATTTTAAATTCAAATTCATTAAATATTAATATTAAATATCACGAATGGAGTTATATATAAAAATAAAATCTATTTCAAATTACATGAGAACCATCATGAATATTCTATTACAACCATAATTTTAATAAGTTCAATATGAATTATAGAAATAATTGAAATAAAAATTTTAACTCAACCATTCAACAATTTTATTTCACAAATTACCATTCAATTAGTAAATATTATCTAATATGATCCGACTTGAAATTAATATATTTAATTTGAATTGAATGAACTTGAGGTTGAATTCAATCTTTTATTTGATCCGTTCTCAAGTTTAAAATTTTTTATGTAATTAATTTTTAAAATTAGTAAGGAGTAAAATGCATTGATGAATAGCAAAGCAGTGACCTTTTCAATGCCTCAAGTTTAAGGCCGTAATTGACAAATTAAAGTTCCAATAGGGATGAGAAATTCATAGATTTTTTCACCGAAGCGAATTGGTCTATTCTGAGTACATAGCACCTACCAATCATGTCGTCTAGATTTAGAGACGGCAAGTAGCATAAATTAAGATATTTTCATTGGTGCCTAAAAAAAAAAAGATATTTTCATTGTATAGATTTAAGCCCAATTCAAGACTCAATTCTTGGAGTGTGTCAAGAATTTTACATTGGACAATTACGAGCACATTAATAACATACAAACTTTTACTTTTAAGCTAACTTTTGAGAGCGAATTAGGCCTTTCAACGTAATATCAAAACCTGTTTGTCTTGATGGTTTAGAGCGGTGACCTGTTCTGTCTCTTTGCTCAATATGTCAAACAGATGTCTAGCCCTACTTTGAGCTAAGAGAAATATTTCAAGAATCTCATATCGGAAAAGTATGAGTGCATTCAGTTATTTATAATAGTGTACAAACCTTCCCTTTCAGGCTAGCTTTTAAGGGTGAATTAAGCCTTTCAACAATTAGTTCAATTGTAAAAACTAACCGTTCAATTTTTTTATTTGATTTAACTCTTGTTGTTAAAAATCGATTAATTTATTAATTAATAAATAAAATTTTGTAAATTAATAAGCTCTTATAAACCAAATTAAATTAATTAATTTTCGTTCAATAATCTTTTTTTCAATTTAAGTTCAAATTCTTTGATAAGTAAAGATAATTTCTTTTCATCACATTTCAAATTATTTATTTTTATTTAATATTTAATATATTAAGTAAAGATAATTTCTTTTCATCACATTTCAAATTATTTATTTTTATTTAATCTTTAATATATTTTATAACGTTATAATGTCAATCGAATTTTTTAAACTTTAAATCTCATGTCTTAGTAATTTAAGTTATATCATTGATGAAAATATCAATAATAAAATAAATCATTCTTTTTTAGCAGTCCAAGTAAGAGATTCTTGTGGTCCAATAGTAAATAAGAAGGAAAATCTCTACTCGTCTCTAAAATCTTTCCTATCATTATTAAAACAATATTATATTTTACAATATCTCCTTACCATAATTAATTAATTATAACATATTACATAATATCCTATGGAATATCCCATTTTACAACATAATCATACATCAAAAATTCAACAGACTTTATTATTATTGTTAGTTGTTGAAAATAGTACGATTCCGTATAACGATTCATACAGCAAAAGAGGCTGCTGAAATCACGTTTAACTTTAAGTAATTTATTCAATTATTAATATAATTTTAATTTGAGCTTGTGATCCCAGGACTTTTGCCGAAAATGAAGCGTTCTTGAATGAATGCAGCAACTGCGTCATTGGAAGAGAAGTAGAGAATACAGACAGTGAAGATGAAAAAGCTAAGCCTGTTTGTGATTCCTTACAAGTCTTCGTCAGGGTTGATGAACATGGTTGCCATCATCATTCTCATCATAGTTAGGTCCATATGGGTCTTGAGAGGAAGAGTACGTTATGGAGT
>JANZXR010000172.1:2861847-2888561 GCA_027575705.1 Erythroxylum echinodendron
GCTGGGAACCTGATGCTGAGTAGGGGACCAGCGATCAATCAGCAGTTGACCAATCGAGTATGTGACGACTCCTTGTGTGCAGAAGTGTACAAGCTACGTAAGAACCTGAGGGGTCTTGGAGTTCCAAATTTACATCCTCTAGGATTCTTAGGGTGGGGTCTTAGAGGCTTAGGATTAGTCTGACTAAACTGGGATACCTAATGTAATTAAAAAAAAAAAATGAGCGTTGGCATTCAATTGCTGACATGACAATTTAATTAAGAGAGCAGTTAATTAAACTAAAGTTGTGGGCCAATTGACACTTGATCATGTCTCAGGTTTTGGCCAAGTCTTGAAGACGACAAATTCGTGGCTTTTGGACAGTGATTACTTAAGGCAGTAATTATCTAATTTAGTAATTACTAATTGATAGTAATTGTGCTATATATGTGAGATTTTTTATTTTTATTTAAGTTAAAATATCTATGCTAGGGAGGGTTGTTCCGTGTTATGCGGAAGGAATATAGAACTAATTCAACTAATTCAGAAAACAAAATAGACCAAGTCGGGTCAAAAATAGACCGGGCCGTTAAACCGATGCCAAGGAAACAAAACCGACACGAAAAAAGTAGCCAAATGGGAAAATGCATTGTAGAAACTATTGATTCTAATTCACTTTTGGTTCAGTTTCTTTCTAAAAGTCAATAAGGCCAGGCTTATCTATACATGCCGAAAGAAAACAAAACCTGAGACGAAGAAAGCAGGCAAATAGCAAAATACATTGTAGAAACTAGTGATTCTAAATTTCTAATTCACTTTTGGTTCGGTTTCTTTCTAGAAGTCAACAAGGCCAGGCTTATCTATGCATGCCTTCCCTATCCCTACGTGAGATAGAGACTTGTATGGCATCTACATACAAAGATCTTTTGTCGCTTATATCAGGCGTGGATTCCGAGTTTGACTTCTACGGGAGAAAACAGAAACCTTAATCACCAATGTCATATTGGTTATACTTCCCTTTTTTTTTAGTTTTTCTATTTTATTTTTAAAATAAAAATATGTTTAGATGTTAATAATAATTTAACTACAATTTTATTAAAATTAATCAAATACTTTTTAATTCTTGTATAATATTTATTAGTAAATCTTAATAATAAATTTATCATACTTTATTAAAATAAAATTGATAAATTTTATTTGCAAAGCAATATTTGTTTAGTAAAATATATTATTTAAAATTAATTAATTCTAAATTTATTTTAATCTAGCGAACAAATTTATTTGAAATTTAAAATTATTTAATAATCATCAATTTTGAAAATATTTATTAAACATTGTTTGTTCTAAATTTTAAATTAATTATAAAATAAAATAATTAATTATATTATATTAATCATAATTATGAGCAGTATTTAATATTAGGTCTGGCAAAATTTTGTCCGAACCGATTAGCCGACCTTATCCGATCCAAAAAAAGTCAGATACGGATTAGAATTTTTTTGACCAAATTTAAACCTAGTTTATCGATTTTTGTCCTAATTAAAATCAAATCTAGATCCGGGTTGACCTAATCGGACAAAATGTCAGAATTTTTGAAATTGGTCAGCATCGAACATTTAAAACCGACTAAAATTGTCCGATTCCAATTTAAAAAGGCAAAAAAAATCATTGTTTCAAAATTTGGCGAAGAAAAAAATTTACATAATTTTAAATTTTGATTTCAAGTGTATTTTTTTCTTTTTTGCCCATTTTTTTGTGGCAGCTGGAGACCTGCTTTGCAATTTTTATGTTTTACAATTCAAAGTACGGTCCCCACTTCTCACTCAGCACATGCTCTACACTTGGGAATTCTTATATAAAAATCCAAAAAAATCCTAATCTACATTTTCTTGCTATTCATCAATTCTCTGCTCTCTGTATTTTACTTTGCTCTCTCATTATGCTCTCTTTTTCTTCATTTTTGTGGTTTTCTTTTTCCATTTTAATTTTCGCTTTTAAGAGACAACATACTGAAAAATGGCAAGTAGTAAGGAGAAAGAGGACGAAATCAACTTTCCGATTCAGAAGTGGTAACTGATTGGTTTTACAGAGAAAAAGAGATGAGAAGAAGATGATGCAATTTAATGGCCCCTTATTATTAGTTAAAATCGGATAAACCGGTTTCGAATCGGGTTGGGTATTTTCCAATCCGGTTTAGTTCCGGGTCAGCTTGGTAAAAAAAATTGGTTTGAAACCAGTTTAGGGTCATGAAATTTTTACCTTTGTTTGAATTGTCCAGAACTGATTTGGTTTGAAACCGATTTTTTGCCAGCCCTAGTTAATATTATATAACCAAATAGTCTTCATTTAGTTAATGATGCATTCATTTTTTGATATGAGCTAAAATTAAAAATAAAAATAAAAATAAAATTTACTATTTGAATTTTTATAAATTACAAAAAAACAAAAAAAATTAAAACTAAAAAGTAGATATTAGAAACCCATAAAATTTTAACTCGTTTAAATAAACTTAAAATTGCCAATTGAATGTTTTCTAATTCGTTTTTTTTTACGAGTTTGAATTCTGAAGTTCTAAGTCCTTTAGTATATAATTCATGTCTTCTATACATATTTGATTATTCAAACCATTCCTCAAAGTTCATGCATTTGGAGCTTTTTCTTCCTGGTTTTCAAGGACAAACCACGTGAACGTTGCACATTATAAACAACTATGATTACATATGTACATTAAAGTATGATAAAGATTAGGAGGCTCTTTACTTTTTAGCTGTAATACGGAATAGAATCTTTCTTTAAAAGGGCGATAGTCTAAAAGAGGGATATAATTTTCCATTTACTTTCTTAATTGCCTTTTACTTGAGAGAAAAGGGAAAACAAGAGGAGTTTTGTTAAATCTATTCAGGATGATGTGATAGGAGACTCTTAATACAAGTTTGATCATATGGCTAAGCTTAGCTCCTTAAGTTAGACGGTCCATATCTTAAGTCTCCTGACATCTTATTATTTATAAATATATTATTAAAACCTTAATACAAGTGGATTGTATTTAAATTGAATCGAAAATTAATTTTAGTATCTATCTTAGAATTACCTTCAACATTGTACATGGTGTGGAATGCACATTGTCATCAATGAGTTGTAAAGGTACGTGCATTACAAGGATTATTTATCCAAAAGCATCATTCAGTTACGTAAAGAATGTGATAGTGTGATGTTATTACTTCATCCGATGCTTGACTACCAACCAAACCGCAGCCTCTTTTGTAACACACAACCTGCATTGCTTCTCCTGTGGCCTCAGCCACACGCTTGGAAACCTCTTTACCAGTCATGTTTTGATCAAGAAATAAGCATGTTCATGTATCGGGATTAAATTTATAATTTAAAATAATATTGTCTTAAAAATCAAATTAAATATTTTTTAAATCCTTAAATTTTAATTTTATTTAAAGTTCAATTAAACTAAAATTGATATATTAGTTTGGACCGGATCAGACTAACTATTTGTAATTTCTTTTGTTTCACATAAATACAATTCAGACTTGTTACCTAAAAGCCCACGAGCTCAGGAGCCCACGATCGTTCCATGGGCTGCCCTTCGCTAACTACCTAGAAACATCCTCAAATTGTTAGTGATAGCAGGGGAATATCCTCGTCACGCTCCTACGGAACAGGCAAACGAGTCCGCCTGAACAAAGTGTTGCGAATTAAGTCAAACCGACCGCTTTCCTAAGCAATGTTTCATCTCGAACCTAGTCCAGAATCGGACTTGATCAATTCTTTTATTGCAAAGTCATGTTCATGGACGTCTCTTTTGTTTCTTTGTGTAACGTTTCTGATACATGAAAATTATTTCTAATTAACGAAGCATGCTTGTGACACTCAACTCCTCCTCTCTTTTTTTTTTTTAAATCTTTTTATAATTAAATATAATTAATTAAAGTAATATTACAATATAAGTAATTAATTACCTTATGATTAATTAATTATAATATAGTTAATTAATTATATTTTTCTTCACTATATTCATTTTCATTCTTATTATCATTATTTAATTTAAACCAAACACTCTCTAAAAATCTAGGTAAGCGGATTTTAGGTTTTCAAGTGTTACAATTTGTATAATACCATTATTTCTTATGGTGCAACTCTTCTGTCCTCTCGGGCATGGAATTCGATTTCTAGTTCTCGTTATGGTATTCTTATTATATTTCACTAAATCTCGTCTATATATTTACGTTGACTCCTATAAATATATGAATGATATTTAATAAAAAATAGTTAAAACATAATAAATAGGACAGATGATTTAATGTACTCTTGCATTTTCTCGAATAGTGCATAGATGCGATTTTTGTTAGGGATAACAATGAGTCGAGCTAACCCGTGGCCCGACTCAAGGGCAGGCCGGCCCGGCCCGTCTTTTAATTATTTTTAAAAAAAGTATCAAAACGATGTCGTTTTCGAACAAATGGTGGGTCACAGGCTGGGCCGGACCAGCCTGTAGCCCGTATGAGCTGACCATAATCGACCTATGATTCAATCAATCTAGGTCAAAAATGGGCCAAATTAGACCAGGCTAAAATTATCATCCCTAAATTTTTGTCCACACCTATAGCTCTCTCTATCTTATGACCCTTTCTTCGGGATTAGTTCTTCCACGCGGCTTTGGACACAGGGGGGATAAGGATTCGGAACAGAAGATTTATTTCCCCTTTCTTCGGGAGTTCTATGTAGCCTTGGCACCTCACAATTGCACCGTCGGACCTACCCTCTTCACATTTTGGCCTTTCATTGTTGTTTTTGCAACTTTTTCTTATTTATTTAATTGTACTATAAATTATTATTAAAAAATTCAACGACCTATTCAATCTTAAACTATTATTAATTAGAGACTCAGATGAGAATGTAACTTTTAACTTCAATCCATTACAGATAATATATAAGAAGACGTGGCTTTAGCTTTTCTTTTTCCTTTTTTTGGAGATGTTATGGCTTTTTGAGACTAAACCTTTATTGAGACTAAACCATTAATTCAAGTACTTGGTACTTATCACATAAATACTTATTAAGATTAAGTAATTATTATTTCAATATGTTAATTTCAACAGGTTATTAACTACTGCCACTCTCCCAAACCAACCTTAAACTTTTTTTCCTAGTTATAAAGATTTTGATTTTATCTCCACTAGTTAAGCCTACTCCAGTTTCTACGTTGAGTTGACTTCTTAAACAAATTTAGCATTCATCAATGTCCTTGAATATAAGCATCCTTTCATGGCAAAAAGCAATAGCCGAAAGTTTAACAAATCTAAACCATTAATTCAAGTACTTGGAAGACAACGATCACAGAACATATATCATCACTAGAGACTCGGAAGAGAATGCAACTTTTAACTTCAATCCATTACACAGAATATATAACAAGATGTGGCTTCATCTTTTTTTTTTTTCTTTTTGGCAGATGTTATGGCTTTTTATCAGCTGATGAAAATGATTGACGGAGCACAGCAGCATTCACCCGATCATAAGCACCAACACAAGACCCTACAAGGCTGCAACCAAGAAAAGATGTACAAAAATTATTAGGCAAGCCATATAAATGAACTAAGAACCGTCTTTCTAAAATTACCAATTCAGGAGGGACAGTGCAAAAGAGTTGCAGAAGAAAAAGATGAAGTCAAGTTTTGAAATTACAGTCTGCGAATAAAGCCACGCTTAGGAGGAGCAGCATGTTCTGGAGGAGCAGCATGCTCTGGAGGAGCCTTCACCGAAAGGCCTTGAAAGTCATCTGTGAACAAAAACACAGATAAACAAATCAAACACCAGTCACTACAGCCTACAAGAAGCATAATTCTGAAGCAACTTGAAAAGGGCCAAACAGAAATAGCCAGAACTTTTCATGTATAAAACAAAAAATCACCAATACATTCTTCGAAAGACAAAACTAGACAAAACCCGCATCAAAAACTAGAAACTTTACCATGAGAAAGTAATATATTCCATAACTTGTACGTGATCTGGTACAAGATCATACACAATCATACTTCCACCAGCCAACATCATCAAAAAGAACAAAACAACAGAATTTTGGCAAAAAGATAGCGACGATACCTGGACCGTACCTATAAGCGGTGTACCTTAGATCATCCATTGTTGCCGAAAGAAAAAAAATTGGAGAGGGTTTACAGATTGAAACTTTGAGAACTGAAAGAGGGTTTCGGAGGAGAAATGAAGAAGCTAGAAACTGTTTAGATACAAAGAGATAAAAGGAACGTTGACTTAAAATTGTTATGGGTCAAGTTGGATGGCTTGGGACGTGGAAAATTACTATTTTAAGGAAATATTTGCCCCCATTAGTTGCTAAAGGGTTTTGACAAATTTCCCTCTAAGATATAAGAAGCCTAATGTTCTTTAAGACAACAAAATCAATAGAGAATTAAACATGAACTTCAATTAAGAATGAATATGATAAAGATGAAGAAGAAAAGATTTTGTTATGTATTAACCATAAATTGGATGTTAAACCAGCCTTATATAGACTTAAAGATACCCATTAATATGACCATGATTGTTCATGGCACCTTTTGGAAAAACATATGACCATTCATGACATATGAATTGAAAAGACATATCTTTTCATTTACACTTCTTCATTCAATTTCTTACATTTCAAACTATTTTCCAACAATCCCCCACTTAGTTTGTAATACAAGATTAAAGATATTTTATACATTTAAGTGGTATCTTTCGATTTGAACCTCTTATTAGTATTAGCAAGCTGTCACTACACATATGCGCAGCGGTAATTTGTAGAAATTTCATGCCCAGTGACTTTTGGAGTTAAATAATATGTATATATAGGTTTTGTTAAGAATGGTTATTGTTAAAGTTTAAAATTTTGAGGCAACAATTAGAAGTGTATAATTATAGACAAATTTTTGTAAGCAAGGAAAAATATAAAAATTAAATATTTACATTGGTTTAATAAAAGTATAAAGCAAAAATTAATAATCTAGTGATTTTTAGACTCTGTAAGTGATTCTTAATTCTTAACCCTCCGTTAATATCACAAAAATTTCAACAACTCTAGCTTGAATTTCCATGAAACAAAATCATAAAATTCTATTCTAGATTTTTGGCAATCAATCCTTAAATTTGTAGCTATAACAATCAATCGCTGAATTTGTAGCTACAGTAACCAAAATTTTCAATAATCTTAAGTTGAAATATCAAGCTTAAAACTCAAATTCCAATAGCTAGATTTTATGTTATTTATGATTATAGATGTATAAATGAATATTGTGTAATTTAAAATTTTGAGAAAAAATAGAATTTAGTGATTGGGGATAAAATTTTGCTAAAGAAAAAAGGGCACAATATAATAGTTGGATTATTTTGAATGAATTAATAAAATAAGTTAATTAAAATTCAAGATTTTTAAATTTTAAAAAATTTAGAAATTATAATAACGAATGAATTAAAAAGATAAATGGAAACCTCTTTACCAGACATGTTTTGATCAAGAGTGTTCTGTGTGTCAGGATTAAATTTATAATTTAAAATAATATTGTCTTAAAAATCCAATTAAATATTTTTTTAAATCCTTAAAATTTAGTTTTATTTAAAGTTCAATTAAACTAAAATTGATTTATTTATTTGGACCGGATCAGACTAACTATTTTTAATTTCTTTTGTTTCACATAAATACAATTCAGACTTGTAACCTAAAGCCCACTAGCTCAGGAGCCCACGATCGTTCCATGGGCTGCCCTCTTTAACTACTTCTTTCTTTTTTTTTTGAAAACCTTCATTAACTACTTCAATGGCTGCATTCTCATGTCTATTTTAATTTTCAGTACGAATAACTTCACATAGAAACCACCTGTTTTAAGCGGATCAGATCTTTTATATTAATTATGATATTCTTATCATATTTTATTAAATCTCATTTACACATTTGCGTAGACCTTATATAAATATATAAATAAGATTTAATAGAACATAATTAATACAGAGTAATTAGGACAGATGATTTGATATATATTTTAAGTGCATAAATTCTCAATTGTTTAGAAACAAATATTGAGTTTTTCTATTAGCTAGACGTAAGATTGTATATCATTGCACTGTTTTAGACTCCGTGTGTCTAAGTTTTTGTTGATACTGAACGTTGAAATGCTCCTCAAATTGTTAGTGACAGCAAGGGAATATCCTTGTCACACTCCTACGGAACAAGCAAACGAATCTGCCTGAACAAAATGTTGCGAATTAAGACAAATCGACCGCTTTCCTAAGCAATGTTTCATCTCGAACCTATTCCAGAATCAGACTTGATCAATTATTTATTGCAAAGTCATGGTCATGGGCGCCTCTTTTGTTTCTTTGTGTAACGTTTCTGATACGTGAAGATGTCTCACACCATCTATCATCCGTGCAACCTCATTGTTGTTTAGCTTTCAAGTCATCTGCTACAAAATAGAAGAATACTAAGGAGTGCTTGGTTGATGGATTTGAGAAGGGTTAAATAGGTATGGAATGAAAAAGAGGTGGTTGGTTGATGGGAATCATTATAATGAAAGAATTTTGATATCCAACTTTCAAGTATTGCTCCAGATTCTTCAAGTATAAGAGAGGAATAAAAATCATTTCTGAGTAACGAATCACGCTTGTGATACTCAATGCCTCTTTTTTTTAAAAAAAAATCTTCTTATAATTAAATATAATTAATTAAAATAATATTACAATATAATTAATTAATTGCCTTATAATTAATTACAATATAATTAATTTATTATATTTTTTCTTTTTTAGCAATTAAATATAACTAACTAAAATATATTAAAGTTTGATGGAAAACAAAAATTTAACAAACTTTTATTTCTCAATATTTTAAACAAACTAATTACTATCAATGGTAACAGTAATGGTAATGATAATCATTCTTTCATTCTAATCAACTATCATAATTATAATGATTATATCCATTCTCATTCCTTACTGTATTCATTCTCATTCTTATTACCATTACTTAATTTGAAACAAACGTCCCTTAAAAATCTAGGTAAGCAGCATATTTTCAAGTGTTACAATTTGTATACTACCATTGTTTCAGATGGTACAACTCTTCTATCCTCTTCGACATTTTTTCGAACAGTGCACAGATGCGATTTTTGTCCACGCCTATGGCTCTCTCTGTCTTATGACCCTTTCTTCGGGATCAGTTCTTCTATTCCCGAATCCCTGTTACCCCTGTGCCCAAATGGCTGGAACAAGGATTCGGGAATAGAAGATTTGTTTCCCCTTTCTTCGCGAGTTCTATATAGCCTTGGCCCTCACAATTGCATTGTTTGACCTACCCTCTTCATATTTTGGTCTTTCATTGTTGTTTTTGCAACTTTTTCTTATTATTAAAAAATTTAACTAGTTCGACCGATTCAATCTTAACCTATCTATAAAAACTGATCAATTTATTTATTGATCAGTTAATTTTCGTAAATTAATAAGTTTTTATAAACTAAAATAGTCAATAGGTAAAGACCATCTCTTTCAATTATACTTTAAATTTTTTAGTTTTATTCAATCTTTTTAGTTTTAAGACGTTTTAATCCTAGTTGCACCTTTTAAACCTTAAATCTTTTGTCTTACCAATATAACTTCTGATCCAATACTTACAATAATTTAGTTACACTACCATGTTCTCCTTTTATTCTACTTTTATGGTACTAAATAAATAAATTAAAAATCAATAGTGAGGTTGAATTATATTCTTGAAAGCCTTTGAAATAAGCAAAAATAAAAAGAACATTCTCTTCGATACTATCGCTAAAAATTGCTATAAGAAAATATATTTTCTATCTTTAGAATTGATTGTACATAACATAGTGATTGCGAACAATTACAGTAAATATGACAATAATTAAAAATAACGTAATAATTACAGTAGTTGCGTTCCTAAATATCAAATTATATCGAAGTTGCTTCTACTCTTTTACACAACAATCTCGTTTAGGTTCATTTAAGCAAGATTCAACATTCTCACATGATATTATTAACCAACAAATCCTTGTTCTCAAACATCTCACAACTCTTAAAGTATTTAACTCTCACACTTGAGTAAGAATATTAAGAAAATATTAAATAATCATAGGCAACAATAAACACACAAGAGTTACCCTAAAAGGCGTCTCATGCATTTTAAACTTTGACTGCCACAAAGTCGTTTTATTCTTGCGGACCGGCGTCATTTTTTGTTTACTTTGAAATATTGTTTGCTCTTTGTTGCTTATGTTGAACTTTAACTTCTTTATTCTTTATTTATCAATATAACTTTTAACTTTTCAAAAAAAACCAACATTTATTATTTTCCCAAAATTAAAGTATACAAAAGAATGTTCTCTTAATGTATTACCTTCCCCTCCTCTGTCTTCTCCTTCAATAAGATATTTACAAGCATATCTAGTTTTACAATTCAGAATTCTAACTGAATTGAACTAAGTAGACCTTTTCTATTTTTATCAAATTACATTGTACTAACTAATTGGATGACACTCCTATTCAAATAGGTCTCTATTTTAATAGGATTTAGGTACATTACATCTAAAAGGATAAGAGATTACATTTAATTAGGAATGATACATCCATATTCATAAACAACTCTACTATTTTGAAATGATCCTTTATATAGTCATTATCTCTACCCTTGATCTCCATTGACTAATCAGTCATTTAAGCCCAAGTTTTTTATGGCACACTAGTTCGATCTAATACTTATCTATGTCTAGTTTATTAGCCATGGTTTGTCTATTTGAGCACACATTAAGTCCTTAAAGCTCTCACATGTCTCCTTCATGCATGTGATACAGCTAATCTTCAACTCATGATTCTTTTCATGTCATCTTTTAGTTTCACATCTGAATCTTACATCTCGTTGAAAGTTTCCACCAATGTACATCGATATATGTAAACTCATCGACAGTGTCCGTTTTCTTTGCCTACTCATAGTCTTTTCCTTATTTTGTAGTCCCGAATGTCAAACATTGATCAAGACTCGACAATGACTACATGATTCTGCTATTAAAACTTCAGGGTCTAACAATTGTCATAATTATAAAATTGCAATATTACAGCATAATTTTGGCAAGTAATCATAATTAATAAAATAATGAAAACCATAAACGTAAATTTCAGGTTTTTATGACCTCTTTCTATAAGGAAATATTGGCAAGAAAATGTTTCATCGTCAATTTGGAAACTTGAGAGGAAGGCTGGAAAATCAGGCAAACATGAATAATCAATCCTCGGATATCGATTGGCTTACAAATAAGTTGAGAAATGCTTCTAATTTTGGTAATCGACAAAGCTATATATGATGATGATATATAGGTCATGGACTTCACCTGGCCACATTGTGAGATTTGGATTGATATGGAATGCTAAGTTGTAGCTCGAATTTCTTTTAAATGGTATATTTTTAACTTTTTAATGAAGAGGATTAAAATCTCCTTAAATTTTATTTTAGAAAAGTAATTAATTTACATAAAAAAACTCACGCTTCAAATTAAAATTTTTTAGATATTAAATTGTAATTTTGTTTTTATAATTTGATCTTATAATACTTTACAGCTGAAAATTCTTGTACATTCACATATTTATAAAAATATTGTTATATTAATATTGAATTTAATACTATATTAAAAAATTCTTAGTCTATATTCTGAAGAAGGAGTAGTTATATATATTCACATCTTAATTAAAAATGCATGACATGGTAGAACTTCCTTAATTTTTGCATTTAGAAACTGGAGAATGTATGCACTTAAACAGGAGGTTAACCTAAGCTCCTCTTTTGTTCGTTTTGATGTACTCTCTAATCGACATTTATGTTATTCAACTTCTTCTTTTAATCTTCAAATTTCCATTTTTTACTTTTTTTTTTTACTTTATGCCATCAAAAATTAATTTAAGTATTGCACTAAGCTCACCTTCGATATTGTTTTGTAAGTATTGTCTGCATAGTGCATACTAATGTAGGTCTATAACTAATGCACGATCAACATATGCACATATCTGTTCTTCTACTAAGCCATTCTTCAATCTCACTAGTGACTGCAAATCGAATTATTATACGTTCGACATCCCTTCGTGTAGTAGTAGTAGTAGCATTGTACAAATCATTCAAAGTGATAGCGATCAAAACATGAAAGGACAGGGATCTGTGTCCTTTAATGCCTGCATTTCATTTCACTGCCAAAAACTAATCATGTCGAATGTTAGCTATGATTGCTGAGACCCTGCACACTATAATGCTCCAATACGGTGAAAATTGACAAAAATTTGAAGTTGGTAGCTTGGACTCTATAGCCAGCGACTTTGGCATGTGAACTCCGTCCATAAGACAAAAAAGACATGCAAGTTTCAACAAGATTGGATAATACAAAGGAACTATATTCTATCTATGCCCGTGCTTGATTTGTTAGGGTTTAGGGTTTATACCCTATATACTAAAGGTTTGCCACTACGATTGATCGTAAAATGGAATTTTTCGTGAAGACAAAAATGGTTGAATAGGTACAAATTTGTAGTTGTGTTCTCTTTTAGACATCTTCACATGTTTATTCATTAAAAAAAAAAGTGATGGGATTTGTTCTTTATCTTGTAATAACTCCATATTTGGATACAAATAGATAAGTTGGACGCCTGGAATGATCTTTAAGGGAACAAAAAATGTTATATATGGCTGGAGTGTAATTATTATGAAATGGACCATGTATATTATGCAATTAAGAAAAAGGTTGTAATTATCATATGCATGGTTAATGGAATAGTGTCTAAAACTTTGACTTGTGAATGCTAACCTATGTAACCTCATGGTATAGCTCATTTTGACTTTGGTGTGGTGTTCTTCAACCTTTTCTACGTGTCCTACCTGCACCATATTTCCTGATTAAAATCGTTCCTCATCATTGCAAAAAACGTACACATGGTTTGTTAGATTTAGACTGTTCTGAGAATTTTCATTAAAGTTGCTCCCCACTAACGAAAATAGGTACAAGGATAGCCATGAGTAGCAGATGGTCACGAGTGATCTTATTCTAAATTTCAGAAGGCTTTATCATTCGAAAGAAATTAAAACTTTAAGCAAGAGGATCTAAAAATTTTCTTCTATTTGTTTTTGTTTTAAAAAAAACTGATATGCAGAGGACGAAACAAGTTAATTACAATGTATAATGCAAAAGATATGGAATCCTTTGATCAAGTAACAACATCATAATTCTTCATATGTTGTTATTCTTTTTGTTAGAAAAATATGTGATTTTATTATACTCTTATAAGAGTATATATCCATGTAAACAATAGTTAAGATTGGTTGTGTTATTACTGACTTCTTGGGTTCTAGCTTTAAACACGTTCGTTTCATTATGTACATTGGTTCGTCATCTTCTTCTTTAAGAGAAGATACTTTATATCAATACATTTACAGATTATGTTTAAATTTGCGGTGAAGTAGGGATAAATATTTATCTATCACAGTTTCTAAACGCAGTCAAAAGTTTGCATCTGCTGTCGAACAATCAGAAGCAAAAATTTATAAGCAAAAAGAGGGTTGCGGCAGGAAAATGCTTCTGCAGTAGAAATTCTACTTTCTATTAATAACCTTCTGATAATTATTATTTTCCATTATACCCTCAACTAATAGAAAACAAGTCCAACGTATTTATAATTTATATTTATATGACTAAAAATATATTTTTATGAAATATTTTATTTAGATTTTTCTTGTTTTAATTTAATATTTTATTATTTATAATTTTGAATTTATATGATTGATAATATATTTTTAATTATTTGTACAACATTTAATAATTTATTAAATCAATAATATTTTTAGCTATTTTATCTCTTTTCAGCAACCGCAATCGCACTTGTCAAATACTTATTTTCACGTTTCAGCAATTACCAAAACAAAAATTCCAATCATATAAGTACTCATTGAGAATAAGTACTTATCATTTCAGCAGGTTATCAACCGCCACCGTTCCTCCAAACCAAGTCATAATCAGGTAGTATAAACAACGTCTCTTCATCTTCACTATACTGTTCTTAAAAAAAAAAGATTTAAGGTCCTCTTCATTTCTTACAATCGTTATAACTTCAATGGAGTGTAAGACTTTTGTATCCTTAATTTGACGATTACCAAAGAAATCTATTTAAGTAAACTTTATAGATTTTAATTTATTTTTTGTCTATTATTTTTTAAATTAAGGTAAGTTATAATTCTTTTATTAAAACTCAAATTTTTATTTTTAAAATTAAAAACTTTAGAAGAGAGTGATAGCTTATCATTTCGTAAGTCACAACCTTGCATTTATATTACAGTGAAACGAGTTCAACTAGCAAGTGGGTAAGCTTTTCTCCTGGAATCAAAAAAAGAAAGGAAGAAAGATCACATTATATCATATTTAAGTTGGATGAACAACGAAGGAAAAGAGAGAAACTGGTGAAAACATCATATTATATGTAATGGAAGCAGGGCCGGCCCTGAGCACAACAAAGCTGACACTGTTAGTTAGTTTACACGTCTTTTTAGGACTCTGTTTATTTTGGGGAAGTCCCCTCGTTTTCTTGTCATGATTTGACCCGTGAGTAGAAGTGGCAAAATGAGGTCTTTTTCCTTTCACATTCCCCTTCAACAAACAGAGGCAAAGTGATATTGTAAACTTAAAGGCTTCGCTTAATCTCGGTTGAGGATAAAGAATTGAACTTTGTCAAGTAGTTTTTCAAATTTTGGTTAATATAGTTTGTTAATTGTGTTTATATTAACCATAATTAGTGCAAATATGTAATTATAATGACAATGTAAAATCATTTTTAACAAAAAATAAAATAATTAATATTTCTTCAATATTTTAAAACTTGGATATTATTTAGTGTTTACATTAATTATACTTAGCTTAATAAAAAGTAATGTTTTTAATAAAAAATTAAATCGTTAAGACAAGAAGTTTAAATTTTATATATTTAATTGGTACTAAAATTTCATAAAATTAGTATTTAGTAAAGATTAAAAAATAAAAAATTTTAAATATAATTAAAGAAGAGGATTATCGTTACTTATTTAAAAAGCTAAAGTTTAATTAAAAATTGATAATGTTAAATAAAAACTAATTAGTTTATTGCAGTTTATGAAAAAGTACTGATCTATAAAAACTGACCGATTAATTAATAAATAATTCAATTTTTAATAACAAAACTTATTTGGGTCAATCGGACCCAACTAAATTAGTTCGGTTTTCTAATTATTGTTAAAAACCAAATCATTAATTCTTCTTCAATATTTTAAGACGGGTATTATTTATAATCGTATTTACTTCAACCATGATTAACATAATAACCATCTGTAAAAGTGTAATTTATAATCTGTAATCCAAAACTTTGTTTTCGTTAGTGTCTCTTCAATAGTTTAAAACTTGGGAATTTTAACATTTACGTTACAATAATAACAACATTTAGTATAAATCTCATTGTTTCGTACAGATTTTGACATTTACGGTAAAAAATTATAAAAATGGCATTCCTCTACAATCAAATCCATTGAGAAAAAAACACTTCTTGTAATCGGTGATAACGATATCAAAATTGAAGCAAAAGAATAATTCCAGAAATATATAAAAAATTATAAATTATTACGTATGTTGGATAATTTATTTAATATTTAAATATAATAATTATAAAATTTTATTAATATGTTTTAAAAATATTTCAAAAAACGATTGCGATTTGAGATTCACCCTACTCATTACCATTCCAAACTTTACTTGACAAACACCTGGCAAATAGTTATCTGCTGGAATGCGTGGCATGGAAGGGGAAGCTTAGCTCAGGTCCCAAGTTTAGAACAGTAGTTACGTGATCGACAAGAGGTAGGGCAAGTCATTGAACAAAATAATAAGGAATTTTTGTACCGAAATGAAGAGCAGAGAGAGAGAGCGCTGATCATGCAATGGAATACGACACACAACCCAATATTCTAAAGGTGGTTTTGTGGGGGTTGGAAACTGGATATTGTGGGCTGCTGCCTCTGGATTCTTTTCACTGTACAATCTTTGCTGCTAATTGCTGTGCTTTGTTGTATAAATATTTCCGGACTTGTTCTGTATAATTAATGTCTAATATCTGTAAGAATGTATAAACGTATATGATATGTAAAGTCATATTAGTTGTTATATTTAACTTTTCATCATGATAGTTAAACTATATTTGATTCAATTATTCATTTCACGTATGTAAAATCATAATAATAATAACACTTCGTAGAAATTTCGTTGAAGCGCGAAATTTAAAAAGGTCTAATAATACGCGACCTTACTTCTAATTAGTAGAGAGATTGTGTATAATAAAATGTTAACAAATGATAAGATGAGCAAAATAAGACAACGAGAAATGGTTTAAATGGTGTAAACTCCTCATTTAAAGCTTTCCCTTACAAGAAGATCTTGAGTTTGAGTCACGTAAAAGGAAGAGAAATTTTTTCTGTTGATAATCCTCTCTAGCCTCTTGGGCAAAGATCTTTGATCAGATCAACTATGGACGTCTTGCTTCTAGCGAGAAAGTGAGAGTTAAAGTTATTAGGAAACTCAAGGGCTGCTGAGAACCTGATGCTAAACAGGGCCAGCGATTAATAAGCAGTTGACCAATCAAGTATATGATGACTCCTTATATTCAGAAGTATACAGGCTATGTAAAAAGTTGAGGGATTTTGAGATCCTAGATTTATATTTTTTAAGACTCTTGAAGTGAAGCCTTAAGAATTTAGGATTAGTCCGACTCAACTGAAGCAACTAATATAATTAAAAAAATGATAGCCAAATAAAAAGAAGGAAAACCACCGAGTTGTTAATTTATATGCTATGTATTTTCAGGGGTCAGACCGACCAAAAATCGCCTGCGGTTTTCCATGCTAGTAATGAGATCGTACTCTTGAGTTCCTTTTCACAACTCACAAGGTGTACCATCTGTCCAAATGATTGATTAGGACGTTAAAATTATTGAAAAGAACATAAAATTGAATTATGGGATTGAGAGGATCTTTACAAAAAATGAAAGAAGATAGGATTTGTATGCTAAGCTCTCTGCATTGCAAATTCAACATCAACATTTAGTGAGTGTGACGTTGGGGATTCAATGCTGCACAATTTTATCCTTACATAATAAAGAAAACTATTTTGGACAGACCCTAATGCATATAATGATAAAATAAAATATACAGAGATGTGTATGTATACAAATATAAAAATATATAATACAATACATAACATATTATATATAAAACATTATAGATTAATAATAAAAAAGTAAAATATGTAAATAAATATATAAATCAAAAAAGAGAAACACTGGAATAAATAAAACTAATTATTAAAAGAAAATAATTAGATTAAGTAAGAAATTATTTAGGTCAAATAACTTGAAAGGAAATACCACTTGATCAAAAAATAAAAGCTAAATATAAAACAAAAGATTCGAGGGAAAATATTTAAAAGAATAAAAAAAACGAGAAAGAGCTTTATATTTGAGATCATTTATTCATATCTCAGCATGGAAAAGATTTTTTTCTTAAGTTAAATAATGAGATATTTTGTTCTCCATATTAACAATTTCTAAAAATTTGCAAATTTGATAATTCTTATTTTTCATATAAACATGGAATAAGTTCTTAAATTTGTATAATAATTTGTAAATTATATTATTTAAATAAATTATTTAAAAACTTGATATTTAAATATAAAATTTCTAATACTTTTTCCAAATTAAACAAGTTAAGATAATTTTAATCACTAGGACTCGAAGCACGGTTTGCCATATGCAATGATTGGTTTAGTGATTTCCTTTTTTAGTTAACAACTAAAAAAGACACATTCTACCATGTTCTGAAGCTTTTGCAATTTCAAAGAGAATCAATAAAGGGCTAGAACAAGCCAACCAGAAAAGGTCGATCGCATAAGCTTAAAATAAGCTTACAAATACTTCTGATCTTATTAGGGCTTATTTGGTTAGATATTAATTAATAGAATAGAATATAATAGACTGTAAAGAATGGAATGGATTATAATAGAATGAAATATAATATAATGAAAAGTTGTTTGGGAAGGATGGAAGGGTTCATAATGTAAAGTAATAAACCCTTGTTTAGAAGATGAATGGAATAAAATGTAATTTATAATAAAAGATTATTATACTCCTGATATTAAAATGGTTGTTATACGAGATTTAACGTTATGATTTTAAAACAAAAATCATGTTCAATTAAAAAGTCACTGATATTATTTGTTTTTATATTTTTCTATTTTAAAATAATAAAAATTTTAGTAAAAGTTTTATTATTTTATTATTAATTATATACAATTTATTATTAATTATATAAAAATATTATTACTAATTATTTAATAAATTTTATTCTATTATATGTGATTTATATTTAAAAAGTTATTTATTTATATAAAAATATATACAAACAATTAAAGAATAAATTTTATATATTTTCTTTTTTATTAATAAAAATTTTATTATTTTATATTTATTATATACAATTTTTTATTGATAATATAAAAATATTATTAAAAATGATAAGCTTATGGATCATAATAAATGAGTTTGGGGAAAAAGCGGTTAAGGTTAGAAGAAATAATTAATATTAAGAAAAATTATTGAGAGTATATTAGGTAGTATGTAATTAGGATGGAAATAAAACGTAATATGAAGCTCCCCGCTTTCATCCTATTCTGTTCTATTATACTATAAAATTTTCAACCAAACGATAGAAGTGTGTTACGCTCTATCCTATTCTATTAGTAAACAAGACCTTAAACAATATACACTGTTTTGACCGTGTTTAACCAATTATAAAATAGGATTGAATTTAACATAGTAAATGAGAATTCCACTTATCTAATCAGGCTTAGTGTTCAATGATCTCATCGGGGTCGATGCTTTGTCCCCATCCTCTGTCCTTGAGAAGTGTGTCTTTTACTTATCTGGACCATTATCGATAATCATGTAGATAAAGAAAATTTAAATATAATTGGGACTTTTCCCTTAATTAGAAATTTTTTCTTGAAAATATATATATATATATATATATACACACACATGCTTTTCTAGCTAAGAAAGATGTTTATTGAATTTTGGCTATTCATTATTTTTATTTCAAAAGAAGAGTGATTGGGCAACTAATAATGTTATTTTTTTGTAACTAAAATATTATATGTTCGAATTACAGAAACAATCTTTTTGTCAAATATAAAGAAATGCTGCGTATAATTAATGTCTCTTTCTCGACTCTCGAAATAAGAATTACTTCACTCAACATTATTTTATTTGTCAAATTTTATTTTTCTCAATATTATATTATTTTTTAAAGTGTGATTAATTCTATTTTAATACTATAATAGATTCTAATAGAGTTATACCTTTATTGGCTACAAAAAATTTAAAAAAATAATTATTTAAAAATTTATTTAAAAAGTCAAAAATAACATTTTCACTCAAATTTTCTTATCGTTACCTTTAATTATTTTAAGTTTATTTCAAGCTCAACATTTAAAATCAAACTTTCAACAAATAGTTTAATATTAAATTCCACTTAGTTAACTATACTTAGAATAGGGACAAACGTTCGTGATTTACCTCTCTATTATTCTATCAGGCTGGGTTGTAGGGCGCCTAAGATGGGTAATTCTACCTTTGAGTACAAGAACGGGGACAAACGTTCTCTACAATTGGATCATCGATTACAGAAGTTCATGTGACCCCTTCTGACTGCAATCATCAATAAAGCTGGTGTGTTTACTTACTTACTGATTATTGAAATACATTTAAAGAACAACTTAAACTTATTTAACAAAGAGACGTATTTATCTGATTGTAACGTGACTGATTCTGCAGATCATTATGTTACAATAATAGACCTGCGAACATTAAATGCACTGTTTTGAAGAAGCAGCAGAAATCTATAGTTGTATCTGACCCTTTTCTAAAGCTGCACTGTCGTCTTTCCTCCACTATAGATTTACCTTAGGTTAAAGTTGCGACTAAATAACTCTTTACTGTTATTCTCGATATTATTTTATGCTTAATATTATTAAAATAATACTCGCTGTGCTCGGTAATATAGGTAACAGTATAAATAAGAACTTATTTAAAATTTTAAATTAAGTATGAAATTCTAATATTTTGTATTTAAAAAATGAATTTTTAAACTTTAACTTCAATTTGATGTTTGGATTGCTCAGATGGCATGTATGTTCAACCGATTTTGCTGACTGCTCGTGACTGCTTAATCAACTTTTTGTAGTACACACACAGAGACAGAAAATGCAAATACAGTAAAGTGAATAATATTTTTGACCTAGTACTATTTGGAATGGAAAAAGAAAAAGAAAAAGAAAACTCTTCCTTACGTACGTTGATCTCACATTTTCTTTTCCATCTTCCCAAACAAAATGCAACACTGAGATCGAAATGCTGAAATTGCTCCTGCAGAATTTAGAGACAGAATATAATACTAAACCTATTTTACCGTGCAAATGGTATGGAATCATTAAGGCAATCAAGTTTAACGTTCTTACATTGAGATAAGTAGTCTTTCGACATCGCTTATTTTTGCTTAGAATAATAAATTATAAAGTTTCAAGCTGATATAACTAATAAAATAAAGTAAAAAGTCATATTTAGAAATAATAAATATCACGGTAATTATCCCACTTTTCTTTAAAATAATGGTCAAGAATAAAATCACTTGTCGATTAACAATAATATTATGTTTAATTATTTTTCGGACCTAGTAATTGGAAAATGCAATGATTAAAAAACTTAACAGGTTCGGCCAGTTCAATTGTAAAAATCTTAGTAATCTAACTTTTCAGTTCGGTTTTTAACTTTTTAGTTCGATTTACTTTAATAATTCTTGTTGTTAAAAACCGATCAATTTATTAATTAATCGGTCAATTTTTTTAAATTAATAAGTTTTTGTAAACTAGAATAAATTAATTAGTGTTCATTTAACAATATGTATTTCAATTAAACTTCAAATTCTTCGGTAAATAATGACAATCTCTTTTAATTGTATTTCAAATTCTTTAATTTTATTTAATATTTAACCGATCTTACGACGGTCTAATACTCGTTAAACTTTTTAAACCTTAAACTTGTTATTTTACTGTTTAACTTTCGATCCAATTTTAAAAATATCGGAAAAATGAAACAATCATGTAGACCTAAGAAAAAGAAATATTTTCCAAAGATGAGGAAGAGAAATTTGTATATATATATATATATATATATAGACTTATAGGTGAAGGTGAGGGTTAATATAACAAACATAGAAGCCTGACAGTATACAACCCTATATGATGCTAACTCCATTTTTTTTGGTTTGATACAGAACTGTTGGTCAAAGCTTTCAGGGTTTGGATAGGTTAATTAAATATATTAAGCTTGTCTTATTGATAATTTCGGTGAAAAAGACATGAATTCACCTTGAGAGAGAAGGGGAAAAGCAGATTCCATTCTAGTCTTAAGGGCCATAGGTATGGTGCTTCTTGTTTCACACAGTGAGAGACATAGTACTAACACAATGAACAAAAAGGTCTCTTATATATTCCTCCCAACTTGGTGCAACTCCATGTTTCCAATCTTCTCTTTTACTTGCTGATAATTCTTTTTGAGCCTTTCTAGACAGAGAGAATGGACCTAACTCAACATAGTTTCTTAGAAGAGCTACTACAAGCTCCAAAGATGGATACTTGGACAAGTTTCACATCTGATACCACTGAGTTTTTCTCTGGTGGATGGAACTTGGATTCTTTTCATGACAGTGCAAGCTTGGCTACAACAAATCCTTCTTTTTTTGGATTTTCCTCTTCAACAGAACCTAACTTTGAGTACTCTTTCACTGACCAAACATGCCCTTTTGTTGGTAGCTTTTCAGTACCAGAGATTGGCACATCATATGCTAAGAATGACACATCCTTATGTCAAGCATACGAGGATTATCCATCAATCGCTGAGGACGAAGAGATTGGTCTTCTAAGCAATCACAGTTTTGAAGATGGAAAACATGGCTGCAAAGTTGAGGTGGAACAAGCTAGCAATTTTCTGGTTCCATGTGGAGTTAAAAAGAACAAGTCTAAGAAGCTAGAAGGGCAGCCCTCGAAGAATCTAATGGCGGAAAGAAGGAGAAGAAAGCGCTTGAACGACCGTCTCTCTATGTTAAGATCAATAGTCCCGAAGATCAGCAAGGTGATCTGTGATTCCTTAGTTGTTGAATCTCTTTTCTTAACTTGACATTAGAAATTACGGTTAGTAGAATTTCTTTTACTCATCTTTTGAGGCATAAATTGATAAGTGGGTATGAGTGCTAGCAGATGGACAGAACTTCAATACTTGGAGATACTATAGATTATATGAAAGAACTGCTTGAGAGGATCAACAAGTTGCAAGAAGAAGAAGGTGAAGAGGGTTCAGATCAAATGAACTTATTGACCAACCTCAAGGAGCAGAAGTCAAATGAGGTACTTGTAAGAAATTCCCCCAAGGTATGGATGCAGATATGACACAGATTGAGAACCCCCACAAATTAGTATTTGGTCAAGTACCAAGTTTCCCTGGTTGAATCATTTGGTACATTGACATGCAGTTTCATGTGGAAAGAAGAGAGATCGATACCCAAGTTGATATCTGTTGCGCAGCCAAACCAGGGTTGTTGCTATCCACAGTGAACACACTTGAAGCACTAGGATTGGAGATTGAACAGTGCGTCATAAGTTGCTTCAATGATTTCTCAATGCAAGCTTCTTGTTCAGAGGTAAGGTTCTTAATTCTGCTAATCTGTTAAACAAGTTTTTAATCTGATTTTGGTCGGGATATATGCTTGTTATTTTCTCATACATGTTCTTTTTAATGACTCAGCATCCTGAGCAGAGAACTATGATAAGCCCTGAAGACATTAAGCAAGCATTGTTTAGAACTGCTGGTTATGGAGGAAGATACCTCTAGGAGGAGAAAGTCAAAAGTAAGGTAGTCATTTTATCGGATCTGAACTCTGAATAGATGGATCTTCTCTATCTTCCCAGGTGTAATAAAATGCTCCAATGCAATAAGAGTTCCGTATCTGTAAAAGTTCCATCTTGTAACCTGTTACATATTCCAAGGTAGGCCAGGTCTTAATAATGCAGCATAGCATGAGTTCCTCCATGGAGAGAATCCATCAACTTCTGACTAGATTATGGATAAGAATATTTGTCGAAATTCCTTGAAAGAGCAAGAATGTTTTTTGAATATGTGGTCAGACAGTTCAATAATTCCCTTTTTTTTTTTAATCATCATAATGGGGTAGCCTGTAGCTGTAGAAGACATAACCTCACAAATTATTGAAGTCTCAAATTGCATAGGAAAGTGACATTTTGTCTCTGAATCTGGAAGGATATCTAAATCATTGATCATGCAAACAGGAGCAGATTACTACAAAGAAAAACTGAAAATTTGATTGAATATGTTCTACTATGATCAACATCGGATTGTTCCAAATGAAAGGAACAGAGTTAAATTTTCTTTTTCAATTTTTGAGTTATGAGGTCAGCAGAAACCCACTGGAAACGTTTAAACGAAAACAAATATGTTCTCAACCCTGAAGACATTGCTTGGATACTACCTGGAATCCTGCTTCTTGGAATTCTGTGGGGTACATCAGAAAATAATTTAACACGAAACTCTGCTCATCAGTGCTGACCTCAACAACATGAGAAGAACAGCTAGATTTATAGTTTGTAGAGGATGAGGTATCCAACAGGGAAAAATGTTGTTCTATATCTAGCTGACAACAATTGGATAGACTTCTTGATGTTCACAATAGTTTGATGACGAACAATATGAAATTCACTGTCCAATTTGAAAAGAAACCATCCGATTCTTACAATGTCTGATTAGTTTACATTTGAATCATTATCTGTGTTCACGCAGTTGAATCTTCATGAATATTACCCATCAATTTCAATAGTCACAGTGCATAACAATCTGGTTAACAAAATCCACCAATTAGCCAAGACAAGTCAACAGAATTACAGAAAACCAACTTAATAAATTCAGAATTAGGAATTGACCATTCTCCAAAAAAGAAGAAGAAAAAGAAGAATCAGAAGTTTACAACAGAATCTGAAGATCATTGTGAGACGAAGTTACGAATCCAACTGCCATACAAGGTAACTCCAATTAGTCGAATATTTGTCAACTTTGGCACAACTAGTTAGAACTAAAACAATTGCTACAATTCGTGTTCATCTTCATTAATGTCATCAATGTCACCATATTCATCATCAACATCGGAAACACTGCCGGTGGCACTGGTTTGAAGAGATTTGATCTGATAAAGGGCATCTTGCGCATGAGAAAACAAGGCCTCCTTAGCAGTTCTAATGGTATCTGGTTTCTGAAATTTGATTTGCTCAACATTCTCTTTATCCATAGTGCCCTTTCCTCTTTGTGCACATGCTGATATTCTCTTAGCTTCCCTGCAGTGTAATTGGTCAATATATTTCTCATGTAATGCTTTGTTCTTCACCTGCTTCAGAACTGGGGGGCTAATAAGATCTTTCACAAATGAACCACTAAACCTTGAAAGAGGCTTTTTACTCCCAGAAGAAGATGTCTCGTGCTGTTTCTGATCCTGTTCCCGGAAACGCTTTGGAGTGGAGACTACAACATCAAACAAAGGTCCAAGAGTTGATGAACTCATGTTGGGCTCCAGAACAGAAAATAGGTCTGCGTCGTGAACTTGATCTGTTTGACAATGCTTTTGCAGCAACAATCTGACAGTTTTTGGTGCAAGAGAACTCTTCCGTTTATAACAACTCAACCTTTTCGTCTTTATCTCACAGGGGTCGAGTAGCTTGCTTGCAGAGAGTGAGAAACCTGAAACAGGAGATGACTTTAGTTTATTTTGCCTTGACCGAGGCACAGGTTGGGGTGGAGTCATATGGTCAGAATGGACTTTATCAAAGCAATCTTGAGCAGATTTCCCTGGAACCTGTCATTGTATAAACGATATCATTAACTCACTGTCGTCGGTGCTACTCCACGACAGAAGGAGCTCAACGCCATATGTCTGACGTCAACTTCTGATAACCACACAACTAAAACGATTTTGATTGAAAACCAAGAAGTTACCAGAGCAAATAAGTTCTCGATTCTGCTTATGAAGTAAGCCATTGATACTTAGGTGAAGCTGATAAATACTAATTTCATATACATCCAAGTATAGTTCTGACGAACAATTAAAAGATTACAACAAAGAGTGCTAAAGTTGCTACTATGTATTAAAGCACATACTTTAGCTGCACCTAATATAACTTAAAGGATCTTTTGAAAGAAAACAGCGAATACCAGCTTGGAGACCTTCTTCCAAAAATTCGGTGTGGGCTTCACTGTGAAATAAGCTTTCTGCAAAGCACGTTCTTGTTCTGCTGTCCACGTTTGAACACTTCCTTTATCTTCTTCCTCCTCTCTCTTTCTCTTTTTACTAACGCCCTCTAGCTCTTCACTTCTCTTGCAAAATTTTCTTTCTCTGACTCCCAAAACAACTTCTGTACTAACGCAACTCTTTTCATTTCTTTGGAAAACCTCCTTACATGGACTCTTACCCACTGCACCTTCAGCTTCGTTCCGCAAAATTACCTTCTTGCTGTGTGCAGATATACTGGAAACACGTCTAATTTGCTTCTTCTTAGGTTTTTTATCCACTGAAATATTGGAACCGGAATCAATAATCTTTGTGGACTCGCTATTACTATCAGCGCTTTCCTTCCCAACAAGCCTCGGGGATCGCCGACGACTGGAAGCCCTCTCGATTTTTGCAACCAAACGCAAAGATCTTCTAGACCCAGGAACGTGATTCGCGGAAACTGACTTCTTGTGAGATGGGTTGGGATTCTTTGAGCTCTTTGGTGGACAATTTGTGCGATTATTTGCAGGTTTCGAGTTATGGGAATTGGGAACAATGGGTGTTAGACGGAGAAGTCGCTGAGATCGACGGACGGCAACGGGGGGTGTGTGTTGATCCTGTGAAGCTTCGTGAAGTTGGGTGTTGGAAATTCTCTGCTTTGGCATTTCGACAAGCACTTGGTGGCTGCTTCTCATTCATAACCGTTTGAGAATTGGGAGGGAAATTGAAGGTAGGGTTCAATTCAAACCTTGCAGAGCTAAAATAGTATCAATTGAGGCCCAATACTATTGCTTTAGATTGGGCCAACCCAATACTGATTTTGTTATTTCCAAGTATCATCTAACAATAAGGTTGTGTACAACTGAATTTTTCTAAATTTCGTGTATTAGTAAAATTTGTACTGAGTTATTGTAGTAATTTTCCAATTAGCTTCCGACACTTAGGTGTCGTTTGATTTTACTTTTATTTTTCTATTGTAATTTTTGTTTTCAATTTTTTGTTTATGTTTTTTTAAATAAAAACGAGAACTTATTTAATTGTTAATGTTAATATATAGTTATATTTTTATCACTGATTATAATCACATATTAGATAAAACTTAAAGATAAATTATTTGTAATTAAATAAATTTATTTAATCTCTTGTATAATATTTATTAACAGATTATTAATAAAATTATGTTATTTTAATAAAATAAATAATTTAAAAATTAAAATTTTATTTATAAATTAATATTTAT
>JANZXR010000172.1:2888661-2925909 GCA_027575705.1 Erythroxylum echinodendron
ATAATTAATTTTAATTTATTAAATATATAATCTTGAATTAAATTATTCATAATTTTTATTAATAATTAAATAATATAAATATAGTAAATTAAATAAAAAATAAAAACTACTTTAGATGATTTTTATAACTTTGGAACAATAAGAGAAACTAAAAGTAAAAATAGAAACTAAAAGTTCAAACAAACAATTTTTTTTACTAAATTTGAAAATAAAATAAAAAATCAAAAACATAAATAGAAATAAATACCTCTTAAATTTTTAATTTCGAAGCTTTTAAATTTATTCAATAATTTTCTTTAGTGTTAAATAATTTATTAAAATAAATAATTAATATTATTATGTATGTTTAAATTGTGCAGATATTAAAAGTTAGAAATCGAACTTTTTAATAGAAAAGAATAACTAATTAAAAAGTATTTTTTAAAATTTTTATTTTAGTATTCGATTTAAAATTTTTTAGTTAAATATTCAATCTTTTTAGTATTAATAATTCAAATTAAATTTTATTTACATTAATATGTTTTAAAATAATTATGAAATATGTAGAAATGAATGTTTGGATGAATTATGTGAATCAACACATATATCAATTTTTTAATTTTTATATTTATACTTATTTATTGTCATTATTTATTATGTAAAAAAATTTATTCAATGACTCAAAATTTTAGGTTTGGAAGATCTTGGGCCAAGGCTTATCCGATTGAGCCTCTGACCAAATTCAGACTCAAATTGTCTAGACCCAACTCGACTCAAGGCCTGAATGGTGACAGAGAAAATGATAATGTTTTGCAAAAAATGACATTATTTTCTTTTTTAAATATAAAAATTAAAAAAAAGGCTGTAGCTTGAGCATAATTGGACCTATTATGCTTTCATTACCAAGCGTAATAAATAGTAATTTTTATATTGATATGAATGTTATATGAGCGTCGTGATAATATTATTTTCAATTGAGTTATATAACTTAAATTTTTATAATTTATTATAAAAAATAATCAGCAATGTGTGAATCCACTTCAGCTGTGTAAGCATCAAATAAAGAACAAGATAACAAAAAATAAAAACAAAAACGTACATAGCAGATTGCAAATTTTATTGATTAGGTAACGGAATCATTAAAAGTAAGGTTTCTACTTTTACTAATACATCATCAGAGACTACATATTATAGTATTCAACCAAAAAGTTTAAAGTCTATTAGGTGGCCAATGACTTTCCTTTCGTTAAAAAAGCACACAATGATCTAACACATTCTACTAAACCACGCAAATATCTAATTTATCTACATTTTTTAAAACAGATAAAATTATTAGATACGTACTAAAAAAATCTTTAAATTGACGCAATAACTTGTAAATTATACCAATTGGGTACTCTGTATTAGTCAAACCCTGTACGACAAGCTCGATCGAAAGAGTGTAAGTTAGAGAATTTAAGCACAAGACCTTTTGATTCTATGCTTCTCCACTCTACTAACTCGACCACCTATAAGGATTAATTTATCTACACGAACTGGCAATGTGGATGGTTCCAATGCAAAATTGCATGTACTCCCATCTACTTCTCTCTAATTAAACTTAATCCAACTTATCATAAAATAAAGAAAAGGAACAAAATAAAGAAATGAGCACTAACTAGTAATTTAGGTTTTTAAGTAGGATTTCCACTAACCACAACCATTCATCTTAGAACTACCTACTTTGATTTTGTTATCCCACTATTCTGTCACCAAATAGTTACAACCAAATATTTTTTTAATATTCTTTATGCATAATATCTTTAACGGTCAATAAAATTATTAATTATTAATTTTTATATTCATATTCAATAAATTATCGAGTACATAAAATAATGAATAGCTTAAAATAAATCACTTAAGCATCCAATAATTTATAATTAAATAGATAATTTTAATTTAATTAATATTTAAAAGTTTACGCTATCTCTACTCCCGATAAATCATCCAAATAACCAAAGTGAAGTGAAGTAATCTTTCGACCATAAATTAAACTTGAAATATTTAAATTAGACTAGAAACTTTTAAATTAATAAGTAGTTGGACATTTGGTGAGTTTTTAATTAGCAATAATTAAAAAATTGAATCGATTCAATTATAAAATTTTTTTGAAACGGGTAAATTTTTAGTTCAAATTTTGAGTTTTTTCAATTTATTTTAATAATTTTTATTATTAAAAAATGATTAATTTATTAATTAATTAGTCGATTTTTATAAATTAGATTAAACAAATTAATTTTTATTTAATACTTTTTAATTAACATTTAACTTTTTGATATGTTAAAATAATCTCTTTCAATAATATTTAAAATTTTTAATTTCATTTGATCGTTGGTCAATTTTATAACAGTTTAATATTGATTAAATATTTAAAATTTAATTTTCTTAGTTTACATGTTGGATTAGGTTTTTAAAATATTATTAATTAGCAATAGTCTAGAAAAATTGTCCCTTGACATCTGCAACTTTGTATAATATTTTTTTTAGAAAATTTAAAAAAGTATTACATTAAAAAAAGATTTATTAATAATTTATTTAATAATTGAAAAATAACGGCGAACTATAAAAAGAAAAAAAAAAGGTTGTATATTGTAAGATAACGTCATCGTCACCAGCATCTCGGATAAGACCACTAGGAAGCCACTAACTATTGTCCTTGACGATCAGAGCTTGCATTTGCTTTTGGTCATTTTCAAGGGTCCAAGACTTTGAGACTTTGCCTCCGATAACAGTGCTTATCATCCGTACGTTTTCCAAATCTTCCTTTACACTTCAATTTTTTAAACTATAAGGGAACAGTGTGGTCCATGATGTTGTGTAATGTGCCCTTTCCAAGGGAGATTAAACTTAGATGGAGATAAAGTTTGTGACTGCTACCGAATATGAACCCAAGATAGCTTCACTGAGAAAGCTTGCACATTGGCTTTAAAAATCTGAACTTTATCGAAAATTAGTGAAACCAGGAGGAATCGAATCTTGGAGGAACTCATACCACCATGGAAGGCAGAGGATACAAGCCAAGGCCGAAAATGGAGGAATTAGGGACATTCAAGCTTTTGTCTTCAAGCACAAGAAGAGAGCCCACACGGTTGATAGAAGAGAGTGGTCAAATCAAGTCATATATGGTTGCTTCTTAGGTGGCTCAAGTGAAGGAAAGCTTGTATGGACTGGTATGCATCATCGACCAGAAACATAATATAATTATAGAAATGACTTATAATTTTCATGGGAGGAGTCCAAGCATTTGTCCTGACTCCTGAGGGATGGTGGAGGCATGAAAAGAGCATCTGAGCAGTGAGCTACAGTCAAATTAGGTCATGAAATGTGGCTTTCTGTATATTTCTTGGAAATGGACATGATGTTTAGTAAGTGTTCGAGAGAATGTCTTTAATGGCCGCATTATAGACTCTGTGTTGTGACATCTCAAATGGATTGCTCTCTCTTTTTTTCCTCTTCAACACTAATGTATTAAATAGGTTAATTTGCACAATTCCTTGCTGATAACGTCCTCTAGATGAAAAACTGTATTTTCAATCTAACCCAACCAAATAGCTGAAAAGAATTTGTTTAAGTTCCACTGTGTCTTCTGAGTATCAGCTGAGGTAATATGAAAAAGATTTGTTGATAAAATTTTTTAAGTATTCCATCATTTGATCTTTCTTTGCACCAGCCGATTGCTAATGTGAATGAGATTTTGCAGATTTGATCTTTCTATTCCACCGACTCTTTAAGGAGCGTATCTGTTGCTGGGACAATCGTATCTTCGCTTGGATATGGCCGGCCACAAGACTAGCGTTTCAGATTACTTGTAAAGCCTGGAACTTTCGGTCCTGGAAAACCCAGAAACTATGGACAAAGCCAAAGTTGCTGCAAATTCTGGTGCAGCACCAACTTTTTCGACTACTCGTAATCCTCTTGTAAAGTGAAACAGAGATGGTAAGTTTAACTCATGTTGTCCATTACAAACTAAGCCATTTCATTTCAGGCCCCAAATTCCAGAGATCCAACGTTGCAGAAAGGCAAAATTAGGAGCAAGTTTTTCTATGAACTAATGATCACCACTAATTCCAATCGAACTTGAAAAGTACAGGAGGGGTAAAAAGAAGTACAAAAATCACAGTAAATGTGGTCCCTTTAACAATTCAAGAAATATAATCACATCAACCACACTTGAATTTTAGTTTTTTTTTCCTCTTAATCTTTCGACTCCTCCTAGAAACATATCACATACAAAGAGTAAAAAAAAAGGTTATTGTATACAGGTTGGTCTAGTCTACAGGAGGATAATAATGGAAATAAACCTACTATTTCCAATTTAAAGATTCAATCTTCATCACTCAAATATGTACATCAGACATCATAGAAGTTTGCTAATACAGAGGAACCGGAAATCCAGGCGGTTTGGGTGGTTTTTGAGGTTTAGGAACTGGTTTCTCTTCTCGAGGTGGCTCACAAGGACATGGCAATGCTATAAACTTTGGCATCTGATCACCTGGCATTAAAACTGGCAAGCTTTGGCTTTGATTTTGTTTGACATCCTGAAAAGAGCAAGAACCAATAAAAAGGGAAGGTTTGAGTGTCAACATCGGATAGTGAAAATACCTGTCCCAGATAGAAGAAAACAATGAACATAGATCACCATTTCTTTAAATGCAAAGCTGAATTGATACGAGGTTGTCTAAATTTGGTCTAAAAAGAGATGAAATTACCATGTTGACAGGCTTAAACTTGGAAGGTGAAGCTTCAATGTCGGGCTCAGGATCACGTTCATTGGAGAAAGATCGACGGAGTGATCTGAGCTTGTCCCAGTGGTAACAGCAAGAGAAAACACCACTTAAACTGAAGATGACGATTAAGAGCAAGGCAGTGCCAAGAGGGAAACCAAGGGACGGCCTAGATGCATCCACATGGGGAGGCGAAAGATCTGGACTTTCCATAGCTAACAACAACAACTACTCCTGAAACTATACCTCCTCCTCGACTCATGTGTCGGTAAAGAGAAAGCGAAAATGATGGAAGGTAGGAAGAGGAAAATGTTGCGAAAATGATGAAGTGAGATGGCGTAGTTTGTAGGGTTTATATAAAATGAGCTTAAGCTTGCTTGATGATGAGTACATGAAAAGATACACCTAATGTCCGGGCCATGGTACGGAAGCGGGTGGGGACCAAGTTTTTGAGTGCTTAGCAAGAATTGGGAAAGGCAAAGCCTTGGTTTGACGTTGTGGGTTTGGGAAAGGCAAAGCCTTGGTTTGCCGTTGTGGGTTTACTGTTTAGTGCTAAACAAGAGAGCAAGTAAAAAGACAAAAAGGGTTCATGAAACTGTCTATAATGTGAAAGCAGGAAGCGGGTTCGTGGAAAAAATCTTGCATTTGATTGTTTGTGTTTTGGTTCTGTTCTGCCTTTTCTTTTGCAAACAATATGTAGCAAAATTGAACACCTACCTCATATGCTTAAGCATGCATTTCGGGATTTGGTTATGACTACGTTTCTTTGTATAGTTGTCCAAGCCCCTACTTTATTAAGATTTTACTTCACTCTTTTTTATGTGATGCAATTGATTTGAACCAAACAAATTTGAAGTGCACTTCTGCCTACATACACAAATTATGCAGTGCACACAATAGGACTAAGTGCCATGTAACATCATGAATTTCAGACGAAGAGGATAGTTTGCTTTAGATGTTAGACGGGTTTTCTTCATTTTTTGAATATGTACTACATAAACCGCTCGGTGCCCTGCCCCAGCACGGGTATGAACTTAACAGGCTTTTTATGGGATTCCATTTCCATGTAGAAGTGGAGCTATGGAGCTTCTTCAACTTCTGGGGCAGGTCTTTCTTTTTTCCCGGCCAAGAAGTTGGATACAACAGAAAGGAGCAAGTAGTGGGCCAAAGATCTTTTGACTATCTCGGGAAATAGATTAGGAGAAAGAGAAATTCTCCTTCATTTTCTTTGAAGTGACAACAAAAGAAATAATATTCGTTATTTAAAAAAAATCAAAACTCTAAGGCGCAGGTTAATTAATAAAGGGCTCTTCTGATTTAATTGAGGTCGTAAATTTAAACTCTCTTTATGTATACAGTCGTTTAAAATTTGGAATCAGAACTTTACCTCTTGCAAAAAAATTTACCCGACTCAAGCGAAAATTAGTTTAGGTATAAATGGTTTAAAGGTTACTTCCCTTATTTGAAACTTGCCTAGAGGAGAAAAAAAATCAAGAAGTCCCTACGCTATAACAAGCACTTAACTGCATGGGAAATTGGCCTTTTGAGGCCTCAAAGGACAATGATAGAGAACATCAAGGGAAACAGCATATCAAGAGGACACAGTCCAGTACTATGTGGCTACTGACTGGTCTATTAGTTAAAACTGTAGAACAGAAAGTTGTAAACTTTTTCAAGTTCTTGTCAGTTCTACCTTCTTCTAATAGAAAAAAGCTCGATGGGTCATGATTTGGAAGCTTGGTCTAGTGTTGTTTAGACTTCTAATGGAGGAATTAAGGCATGTCGAAGTTGAAGTCAACTAGTTGTTCCATGAATGGTGAGTGTAGATGTAGACAAAGAAACTGATGTACAAAAGCTCAAGCATGTGATACACAATCTTATAGTCGATATTTATTGACCGATAGCAGCCTAATCTGGCTGCTTAGAAGTTATGCCGTGTGGGACTCGAGTTTGAAATGCTTGGGGAAGAAGTCATCAAATCTTCGTAGAGAACTAATAACTTTTTCCCCTCCACTTACCTATTCCTTAACTGTTTTCGATCATACTATACTAGGGTTCTTGTGTTCATACCAGATTTACAATTTCCTGTGCCAGCCTCTGTTTCTCGTAGTGATGAGCTAAAAACAGATGAGTTCAAGCTGTTAATGTCACTTTCCATCTTTTGGTTCTGACTGTACTGAGTTAAGAAAGATTCGTTGGCGTCCTTTGAAAGGTTAGTACATAATTGTTCTTAGCTTTAGTTGCAGGCTTGCATTGGTTGTTATTCGCCAACTACGAAACTTCCTTGTGGCTTCTCGTTGATCCTCTTCTTACTTTAACATCATAACCAAGTTATACATTAGACGTGCGTTTACTTGATTCGTTATTATACACTAAACTCCATTAGTTCCTTTCGGGTTAAAGCTTGAAGTACCTGACTGATTAGACAATCGAACAATTAACGATATGTGGTCTGGTAACATCCTAGTTCAACCATGTTATCATGTACATCAAATGCAAGTGTGTCAGTCACGTCCATGATTTCTTAGTATACGACCCATCCACACTTGTGGGAATTGACGCGTTCGTATGTTGTTAACGACAAGTTGTGCCAGTTGGAAAATTAGTAAATGCATTATCATTAAAAACAAGTTAACGATATTATTATACTGTTGGTTAGAGATTAAAAATTTTAAAAATAATTAAAAAGTTTGTTTTTATTTATTGAAAACTATAAAATTTAATTAAAAAAGATGTTTTTAAATAAAAATTAATTAGTTTACTTTAATTTATAAAAAATAATTAGTTTATGAAAATTGACCGATTAATTATTAAACTGTTCGTTTTATGTTAAACTAAATCAAACTTAAAGATTAAAAACTATATGGAAAATTTAATCGGTTCAAATTTTTTGTAAGCATGGTATGATAAGAAAATTTAATTAACCAAATGCAAAATTAGTTATGTAATGTATTTTTTTTCAATGAAGGAATCTGCAGTCGCTATCTTTTGCATGCGCACTGGGTGAATTTTCGGATTGACGCAATAGCTTATAAATTATGTCAACTTGGTACTCCGCATTAGACAAGCCTATACGGCAGGCTCTATCAAGAGAATGTAAGTAGAAGGATTCGAACATAGAACCTTTTACACAGGACCTTTTAGTCCTATACTCCTATTCCACTAACTCGACCATCCCCTACGGGGCTAATGTAATATTACTAGTTCACATTGTGCAAGTTTTGAAATTATATAAAAAAATATTTCTTTTAATTTTATAATTATTATTCTTATAAAATTGTTGATATACTAATAATTTAGTAATTACGCGATTTAAATAAATCATGAGTAATAACTCATACTTACTACTTTTAACTGTTTTTAAGTAATCGATTTTGTCACCGAATGACTAGGGCCACATCTAAAGGATCATCTTGATCTGGGCTTCTCAAGATCCAATAAGTCCAAACAACATAAGAAAAAACGGCCCGACCCGGTTGATAAGATACGATACGATACGATACGCACGTCTATCGTCCACACGTGAATTGGGCTCAAGAGAGTGCTAGACTAGACTAGATTGGACCCCACGCCCATTGACCTAGGAACTTCCCTGTCTGAGTCAGTGACAGGACACGTGCCTGATAAACAATCGCCTCAAAACAGTCAATTTAGTGCTAATCCAACGGCTTAAATTTAGCCTAGAAGAAACAAAACTTAATTACCCTCTAGTTAACTGGGATTTATGGTTTAGGGTGTTTACTTAAGAATGATTGAAGCAAGCGGCCGAAGCGGACGTTTCCCGACAAAGGGTCCCAATGTCGTGGCACAGCCCCGCAAAACCTGTAGCTATAAAAAGCAAAGTTGGTGGCACTTACTAAGCGATGTTGTGTTTTTACTATAATGTCCTCATTTTTCACAATACGGCATTTCATTGTTACGGTTTTTGTCATGCAGTAACCATTGCATGCTTTATGCGTTTATACTTTATGGCCGCGATCTAATCAATCATTATTAATTTTGGGTTTCTTTGGTTGCACTTTTATTTTTAAGATAATAAATGAATTTATTAAATAATGTTATCATAATATCTTATGTAATATTTATTAATATATTTTTACTATTAAAATAAATATATATTTGAAGATCTTTGAAATTAAAATATATTCATTGAGTAATTATTAAACTAAAAATTAAATTAATTTTTTCTTATTTTTATTCATAATTCATATTATTATTTAATTGATGGTAAATTATATTATGAAAAGAAAATAGGAGGGTGAGGAGGACTGATGGATGTTGGTTAGGTGTAGATGACGTGCGAACTGGTCTTGTGATATCCACGTGAATCATGACATTTAGTCCTCGGTCAAACGAGGGAGAAAAAAAATCAAATATGTTTTAATCATATTTTTAATAATTAAAAAATATAATCAATGGACTAATTTTTTCGGTTTAACTATTTTAATAATTCTTATTATTATTAGAAATTCGTCCACTTACTTGCTTATTTTTATAAACCAAACTTATTCATTTAATTTTAAATTCTTATATTTTATTAGATCTTTATTATATACCAATTTTATGACGGTTTAATACTAGTTAAATCTTTAAATTTTAAATTTTTATCTTGTTAGTTTAATTTTATTTTATAAATTAACTCATTTTTGTAAATTAAAATTAATTAATTAATTAATTTAATAATTTTCTTAAATAAATAAATTAATTTTTGTTTTAAGAAATTTTTTAATTAAAATTTAATTTCTTCGATAAGTAAAAATTGTTCAATTCTATTTTAAATTGTCATGGAAATATCTTGTTATTAAAAAGGTAATATTAAAATTTTATTAATTTATTTAATTGTTTAATAAATAATATTATTTAATTTTAAATTTTATTTGACACTCAAAATTTATTGATTATTATATATTTAATAATTTGTTTAATACATATTAAAATAACAATAAAAAATTCACTCATTTTAAATAAAATACACAGGCACCAATCTTATTGGACTTGTCGTGAGTAGGTTTTTGGTGAGCCTAACTCAGGAAGTCAGAATTTCAGATGGAGGCATTTGTGTAACTTAAGAGCAAGTTGAATTAATTGTAATAACACCTCTTGACTTCGATTTTTATTTACAATATTTGAATTATTGTAGCCAAAGAATTTCTATTTATAATTATCTTGCGACCAGTTCGATTTCGTTTTTCACGTGCAAACGACGTTAGGACAACAAAGACGACATTGGTCACAACGAGGGGCAAAATTGACATTTAACAGCCGACAACCATGTAATAATAATGCTACAAAAGTAGGAAACTGTGAGGATTAAAAAGATCTTTAAGCAAGACTTTGTCTGGCGGAAAATATAAGGAAACGACAGGCACAGATGTTTTGTTCCTGTCCCCACGACATCAACGGCTGAGATAACTCTCTCGGACCGAACACCAGCCGTAGGATCAAAAAATCCCCACCTAGATCGGCGGGTGTTGTACGAATTGTGAAAGGTTGAACTCAAAAATAACACAGACTTTGGAGCATAATTTCCTTTTTGCCCTCTCAGCTTTTTTTAATTTCTTTTTAGCATCCAGTTTGGTCGGCCGAAGTTCCTTGTAGCTTTCTGCTTTTGATGGATGGTCCTTGAAGTCTTCTTCCTCAATCGAAATCTCTTCCTGCTCTATTGTGCGCTTTTGTTCGACTTCGTTTTCTGCATTTTCTCCTCCGGTTTTCTTTTAGAGCGTTGATCGGTGTTCTCGGCTTGCTTCGGTCGGAGTTTACTGGGATTTTTCAGGTGTCTTCTTGTTTTTCAACATCTTACTTAGTTTTTGTTTGTTTGTTCAAATTGGAAGCATTCTATCCTTTGTTTTCTTTCTTTTTTAATAGTGGATTCTTGAGAAAGTTGAGTTCTTCTGTTGCGAGATCTTGATAGTTAAATGTGTATCTGTGAGTCTGTTTTTTTTCTTCTGGTTTATAAATATTTCTCTTTCTTTTCGCGTTCTCTTTATCTCATCTTTTTGTATTTTCTTTATATATATATTTTTATCATTCTTTCCTTTGTAATAGGGAAATTTTCATTTTTGTAAGAAGTACAAGGAAAAGTCCACATGAAAATTGCTTTTCTTATTTGTTTTCAACTTTTTGGAATTTCTTGTTTATGGGAGGAGTTCTGGTTAACTTGTTAACTTAGTAGTTTGTATTCCTCAAAAAGTTGCAGCAGAATACAACCTTGCATGTTCGTTTTCGTACTATGTTGATATCGAGCAACTCAAGTTGTTTTTAGCACCCAAGGTAGAAAGTTCATAACTTGGAGGAATTATCTGCCAAATCTGTCGTTTTTCCGCTTATTTTCTGCTATTCTTATTAAAGCATTGAAGGATTTTCAGTTCCTTCAAATATCTGGTTTAAGATCTATGATCATTTGGTAATAGTAAAGTTTTTTGTTCATTTATTTGTTCTTTTTGGAGGAAAATATGTTTAGTTGAGGATCGGCGATGATTATGTAGTTTCTTTTAGCTTCTGAATGCTGAGTTTTAATGTACACGATATACTTTAGTTAAAAAGAAGCAATCGTGACATGGGATGTGTATGTTCCAGTTGAGGAGGCTGTTTTGAGGACTTGTGAATCTGATGTCTCCGCCTTTACTGGATGTGGGGGAGGAAGGGCACAGCAATACTTCTTTACTGGCATCTTCACCCTCCGTTGATTGCATCTCCCAAAACAGTTGTGGTTTAAAGGAAAGAAATTATCTTGGATTGTCAGATTGTTCTTCAGTTGACAGCTCTGGAGCTCCAAGCTTCTCGGAAGGAAATAAGAACAATATCAATTTGAAGGCTACTGAGTTGAGACTAGGTCTTCCAGGGTCTCAATCCCCAGAAAGAGAATCAGAGCCTTCCTTGCTGAGCCAAGGGCAACTTGATGAAAAACCTCTGTTTCCTTTGCTACCCTCCAAGGACGTGATCTGCTCATCATCACAGAAGCATGTTATTTCAGGCAGTAAAAGGGTATTCTCTGACACCATGGATGGTTTCTCGGAGGTTAAGGGTCCTGCATATATACAGAAGAACTGGATGTTTCATGCAAGTGTTGCAGATTCTGAGTCTCCGCAATCTGCGGGGAAAGGGAAGTTCCCTGCTAGTTCGGGAGTCAATACAATGCTTCCATCTAGGCCTTCTGGGGCCCCTTCAGCTATACTGAAGGAGTTACCACAGAGAACATTGCAAGAACAGCCTCTTGCTGCAATTGGAACTAAGCCAATCAAGACTGATGCTTACAACAACGGTGATGCCATTGCTGCCAAGTTAGTTAACTGTGAAGATTTGTTATTAGGGAGTAGAAAAGCGTGGAACAGTGATGATCATGGTTGTTTTTTTACTTTAACAGAGCACAGGTTGTTGGCTGGCCTCCAATAAAATCATTCCGGAAGAACACTTTGGCCACTATTTCAAAGAACAATGATGAGGTTGATGGAAAGCCTGGTCCCGGCACTCTTTTCATCAAAGTCAGCATGGATGGTGCCCCATATCTGAGGAAGGTTGATCTGAGAAACTATTCCACTTACCCGGATTTGTTTTCTGCACTTGAGAAGATGTTCAGTGGATTTACCATTGGTAAGCTATTTCTATGTTCTCAATCTTTGAGTCGATGCTCAGGATAATCTTGTACCTAAGAATTTGCTGTGGAGGAAGCTATTATCAGATTCTTTATTCAAAAAAGAAATGAAATTGCATGGTTGTTATTACTACATGTTTCTGGTTGTTTAAGGTCAATCTGGCTCTCATGGAGCAGCGGGGAGGGAAAAGCTGACTGAGAGTAAGTTGATAGATCTTCTGCACGGATCAGAATATGTGCTGACATTTGAAGATAAGGATGGTGACTGGATGCTTGTTGGTGATGTTCCGTGGGCGTAAGTCTTAATGCCATATTTTTGCCTTCGTTTAGTCTCTCATATTCTTGCATTCATCATCTCCATTATTTTCCCTAATGTAACACATAGCATTGGATATAAATATAGCTTGACCTGCTGTATGAATGACTTCCCATGTGCAAAATAAAAGCTAGGTGTGATTAAAAAAAGAGAAGAAAGTAGAAGAAAATGTAACTGAAAGCAAAAATTTGATATAGTCAACAACTAAGTTTTGCAGTTTTTCATCCTTTGGCTTGATTTTGATTATCCCACACAAAGACCATTGGCTATACAATCACTCTTACATGCATACGGGACACAATGCAAACGATTCCTGTTAAATGCTTATTACCCAACATATTCAGGATGCATAGAAAAGCCGAACTCATACCAACCTATCTAAGGAAACTGATGAAACATTACTACTTTATTTTTAAAACTTGAAGTGAGGAATGTGCACTAGATGCCTTGTAGGTTCACTTTATATAAGTTTAGCGAAAACATTAGAAGAGAGGCGATTGCTACATAGGTATTGATCATATCAATCATCAAGTAATTGGATTCGGGCAAACGACCTATGTATCTTTTTGGCTGTGGATATTTTATATGGGTTCTTGAAGCATATATATATGTGCGATAAAGAAAAAATTTCCCCTATATATTCTTGTTTTGGATTTATCTCCTCTTTCAGATTGCATTGTTCAAATTCTCATTTGTTTCTGCCCCAGGATGTTTATTGAAACTTGCAAGAGGCTTAAAATTATGAAAAGCTCTGATGCCATTGGCTTAGGTATGTATGCTATACCTTTTTGACATTGGAGTACAAAGAGATACTTTCTGTGTCTCAAAACAACATGATAATGTTGATATGATGCCTGAGTCCAATTAGATTGAGCTAGTTCCAACCTATAAGCTGCTACTTTCTTCACTTTGCATGTATAGTATCTTTTATTACTTCACATCTTTATGTATAATCCTATTGAGGTAGGAAATACCAATCATCTGAACTTCATTTTTATTCTGGTTCTTAGCTCCGAGGGCAATGGAGAAATCAAAATTAAGAACCTAGAGAACATTCCCTTTCAATCAGGAGACGGACAAAAGCAAACTGGTTGCCGGATCGGGTTGACAGGATGGCTTGGGTTGGGTGGTCATTGAGATTTGCTGCCTCATCAGTGTTTTGATTGCGTGAAAAAATGTAGTTTTAGCTCATGTTTGTTTATGTCTGAATCTCATTTGTTTTGAAGTCACCTTATGTTGTGAGAAATGTGATCAAAGTTGATGCAAGTTGGTTGTTCGGGAAGTGTTTACTGTGTTCTATGACTTGTTGAATTGAAAACAACTTTGGATAATTTGCTTCACCCGCAGCTTATTACTGATTTTGCTGGCTTGGGAATACCTATAATTGAAGAACGTGGAAGTGCATAAGGGCCAAAGAAAGGACTAATTCAATTGGTACGACAGTATGTCCAACTTATGTCAAAGATAACATTGTGATGGTTGAATTATCTTAAGAGGGCTGGTCGAGTTGGTAGAGTAGGGGTATAAGATTAACAAGTTCTATGTTTGAATTTTTCTATTTACATTCTTTTGATCGAACCAATTATATAGGATTTGTTTAGTATAAAGTACTTGCATGTTATTATGTCAATTTAAAGATTTACTTAATACACATTTAAAAAGATAATGACTACAAATTTTTTTATTAAAAAAAAGTATTGTTAAATCGATTCGAGTTATTTGCACTAGCCCTCTTAGTCTCCCAAAAGAAGATTAATTTAAACTTAATTAATAAAGTTAGGATTGTTCCTTTATAACATTCCTAATTTTAACTTTTTGATTAGGTTATAACTCTTTATATTAGAATTTAGTTAGTTTATTAATTAATAACTAATTTTTTATAAATTAAAATTAATTAATTAATTTTTAGTTAAAATTTTTGTTCAATTAAATTTTAAATTTATTATTAATAAATATAATTTGTTATTATATTTTAAATTTTATTTAATTTTTAATTATTTTTATGATAATATAATATGATTAAATTTTTTAAACTTTAAATTTCTTTTTTTTTCGATTTAAATTTCGACTATATTGGATCAATGATATGTCAGGTTTGAACCGACCCATTATCATCTCCACTTCTAAGCAACTTAGCAACACCGACTCATATTTCAGTTCCAAGAATCAGATCATTTCGTCGTCCTCCGGAACTCGTAATCTCTCTTTTTGTCCGATCTTAATTTGGACTTTTATGATGTTGTATGGATAAGTACTTGCAACATTTCGTGGCAGTGTTTTCAGTGACTGTACTGTCTGTCATTGGATGCTTGAGGAGCAAGTGGAATACATTATAGATTCAGTATCTGACTGAGGAAGACGACAGGATGTGGGGTTGTGGTAGGTACTTAATATCTTTCAGTGAGTGAAGGTCCAGAGTTTGGGAGAGTAAAACCCAAAAACAATCAGCATTATTTACAGATAAAAAATGTAGGAATTGTGATTGGTGTGGTGTCCCTCCCCTAACATGAACAAAGAAAGGGAAAGCAATGGCTATGAAACTTGAAATGTGTTCGTGATCCTGTCAAATCACATTCACAGAAGAGCATGCGTGAGAATTGGATGGACTCTATGTATTTGCCTGTCAAATTTGCTTCACCTAATCCGTCTTTCGTGTTCTTGTCCCAGAACTCCACGCGTTTCTGCTGCAAACCCATTTTCAGCTTTGGCTTTCAGGGATGGTCGTTTCAGAGTCATTTCGAATGTCCTTTTGTATAAGTTTGGCACGTCTAAAAATTAAATTGTGTATGATATTGAGGAGATTCTATGAACTATAGGTGAGATCATGTGCCCCAATAATGGCAACCACTCGACTAACAACCAAAGACTCATCTTTCATTTTCTATGACGTTATAGGAATTTATAAAGAGGCCTTCTCTTTTAAAATTGAGAATGAAATAGTTAAAATCTTTCTTTTAAGAAAAATTTTAAATTTCAAACTTTAAATTTACAATATAAAATGTAATTTTATTAGATTTTGCATTAATTTTAGCAATCTTTGTTAGGATATACCTAGTTCATATATAATATTTATATATGTGTCGTATTTATTTTTTAAGTGAAATATAAAAAACAAACATTTTACAATTTTAATATATCCCAACTCTTAATCTAATATGACCTAACTCATCAAGCTAAAAAAATAATTATCAAATAATCAAAAATTTAGAACTAAATTTAGTATTATATCATTATTCCTTTAAATTATCAAAATCAGACAAGTAGAAATTGAGAGTTTTGAGTTACAGGAACAGGTAGATCATATTCAGAAGGATTAGTTCTCTATTTTCAGTTATGATGTTTCTATTATGTTCCATTAAACTTCATATACACATTTATGTATACTCTAAATAATTATATAGGTTAGAACTAATAGAACATAGTTAAAACAAAATAATTAGAACAGATGATTTGATGTGTATTCAGAGTGGGTATTATTGAGCATGAACTTACGACTCTCAAATTTTTTGTGCTCGTAACTCTATATCAACTCTATTTTAGAATATTCTATTTATACAATTTTTTAAATATTATATATTTATATAAATGAGATGATATGAAGAAGCAAGGTTAGGGCAAAGAAGATTTGATCCCGAAATTACGAGGGTCTGGTTTCTCTACCATTGTACTGACTCGATAGGTCAAGTAGGAACTTTTTTCTTTTTGTAGTCTTCTCATGAGCTAATGGGTACAAGTACAGACATTCATGAATTATTGGTGCACTTGATATTATTTTCAGGCTGGAGCGCTTTCTTTTTGATAGGGTGTTTTAAATAGTGCCATGTTCATGAATTTTACATAAATGTAATAAAATAAATAATTGATATTAAATAATTATTTAAACTAAATTTATTTTTGATTTATTGAATAGTTTATTTGTAACATATACAAATAAAAATTATTAAAATTTTTTAACTCAATCAAATTAAATATAAGACTACGCACTTCAATGAGATTTTAACGAAGTGTTAATGTTAATGATGATGATGATATCATATAAGATTACGATTATACGTTTTTGATTATTAAGTAGATTAATTTATAATTACAACTTTTGTGCATTAATTAAAGAAATTAATTTTATTTTCAAATAATATGGGCATGTAAGGGTCAATGTCACGTGAGATCGGTTCTAAATTTTGTTACTCTCTCTTATTTTTATTTTTTTGGTACAAATTCTCTTATTTAATTCCACAACACATGCATTGCTAAAGAAAGTATCACGTGCCACATGGGATACCTAATTAACAATTACATTTAATTTATTTTACCTCCTTAACCGGTACCAAGTTAAGTTTATACACACAGTGACATCTAGACATAGCCTCACCTTGAGAATATAAAAGGTGAAAAGAAGAAAAACAAAAGTTATATAAGTTCCCTCTGAGTTTGCACCCACTTAATGAGGTTTTGGCCCATCGTTATTGTTTTTGTTTTTGCACATTTACCATAGTGATATGACTGTTCTACTTGGGCATTTCGAGGCAATGACTAAGAATTTATAATTATTCAAAAAATGTATATTTTAAATAAAATATTAACCAATTAAGTGAAGAATTGGTTGAGATTTGAATTTCTCACTTCTAATGTTTGAATATAAGTTTGGTGACATTCTAATTTAACAGAAAGATAAGTAGAATGAAGAGAATCAGAAGGTAAGTTAATAAGGGACTCTTTTAGTTTAAGTGAAGTTGCGAGTTCAAACTTTCTTTATATATGCAGCCATCTAAAATTTGAAGTCAAAGTTTTATCTCTCGTAAAAAACCTATTCGACTTGAGTTGAGATTAATTTAGATATAAATAACTTAAAAATACCTTCTTATAATTAAGACCTCACCCCAAAAAAATAACATAAAGTGGCATGTATTGAGAAGAAGGGCTCAATCCAGAATGAAGACATTACAGCAATGAGTAGCATTAAATGAGACACCTTGATACTGACTCCCTATCACGAACTGACAATGTATAATCATTAATCATACGCATACAATTACTCCATTCCTGCTCTGCTACTCATTAAACTTTCTGTTGCCTAGGGATTGTAGACAAAAATTCATTTTGCAGAATAGCATTAAACCCAAAAATTAAGGCACTCTTATGCCTTCCTAAAGTAAAGCCAAGAGCTTCAATTTATCAGAAAAGAACATACCCCACCAGAAAATAAAGGATAAGATCAAAACAGATCAGAGTTTCAGTGATTGTATTGGAGCCAACCTATCCATAAAATTCTCATGTCCAAACAGTTTTAATCTCTAAAACAAAAGAAGTGGATCTGTGAAAGTGTTGAGTTTCAAAGCAAATCATCCCTTTTCTTCCTCAGCTGTGAATTTTGACATTTTTCCAGGTAAAGGGTCGGTGTGAGTTATATTAGTGTCAGACTGTTGGTGTCTTCTTCTTCTTCTTCTTTGTGTTACCCAAAGTCGTTGACGTTTCTACTGTAGGTACCAACTTACAGTTGCCAGTTACAGTTGCAAATCCCAAAACTAAAGAAGCTTTAAGTTTAGAAAAAGTTTCACCATTGTTTGCTTGTTTGCTACTATAAAGAATAAAGAAAATCTTTTGGATACCAAAGATAATCGTCTCTCTTTTGTCTCTCTTCAGTTCGAACTACTGCTACTCCACTTCATTCCTGTAGTCCCATGTTCACTACCTTTCTCAATCAAATCCTTTCCTTAACGAAGATCAGGGTTTGAGTTGTGTTCTGTTTGTTGACGATGGTTAGTGGTTGGAGAAGAGCGTTTTGCACGTCCATTCCTAAAGAGAAAGACGCCACATTCTTCGGTGAAAAGCCTCCCCAACAAAAATCCAACACCAAGAAGACCAAAACAGCAAACACAAACAGTCCTCGAATCAGCTCCAAGTTTGGATTTTTTTCCAACCCATCAACGCCTCGCTTACAATCTCAACCCGTGTCAAGCCCAAGATTCCGTTGTCGGACCTCCGCCTCCGTGCCAAACAGTTGCCCTAAACTCCAATGCAAAACCACCCCCACCAACACCAGCAATAGCCCCAGGTTGTTTAATTTCTCAAACGCATCATCGCCTTCGAGCTTCCCATTCTTCAAAGCAGCCGCTCTTCGCCTCTCCAAATTAACTACTCGATGCGGAGTTTGCTCGCAGAGCGTCAGAAGCGGCCAAGGAACTGCCATTTTCACGGCGGAATGCAGCCACGCGTTTCATATCCATTGCGTCGCTGCCCATTTCAAGATCTTAACCTGCCCAGTTTGCAGCGCCACGTGGAAAGAGCTGCCATTGTTCTCCGGGAAGGAAGAGAACAAGCTCAAGGTGAAGGATGTTAGTGTTATGGCTAAGAGCTTAAGAGTGTATAACGACGACGAGCCTTTAATCTCACCTTCTGTCTTTAATACCATACCTGAATTAGAAGAGCAAGAAAACGACGTCGAAGAAAAGGAAGACGACGAGCTTCGTTTCAAAGGCTTCTTTGTGAACCCTAGTCCAACTCCAAGGAAAGTCGCTGCAAGTCCAGTCACGGTCAATCATTCCATTGAAGTCTCTCTGTTGCCGGAATCTGCCATCGTGGCTGTCGGGAGGAGCCACCAGACTCACTCGGTGGTTCTCAAAGTCAAAGCACCACCGGCATTCCGGCGAGCTCCGATCGATTTGGTCACGGTGCTTGATGTTAGCGAAGCTATGTGCGGTCTTAAGTCTCAGATGATGAAACGCCTTATGGGATCGGTGATTTCCACCTTAAGCTCCAAGGATCGTTTGTCGATCGTCGTGTTCTCCGCGAGCTCCAAACGACTGTTGCCATTACGGAGGATGACGGCCAGTGGAAGGAGAGCGGCCCGTAGAATCGTGGAGGCGGTTGGAATTAACGGCCAAGGTATGAGCGTAAGCGACGCGCTAAAAAAGGCGGCGAAAGTGATTGAAGATCGCCGAGAGAAGCATCCAATTTCTACAATCATGGTTTTCTCTACTAATCAGAACCGTTCGTCTATGTCCGTGTCATCAACGCGCTACTCCCCCTTGGAAATCCCCACGCACACGATAACCTTTGGTGGAATTCACGCGCCATCTGAAGATGCTTTAGTCAAACGCATACGTGGATTGGTAAGCGTAGTGGTTCAGGATCTCAAGCTCCAACTCTGGTTTGCACGTACCGGTCCAACAGCAGCTGATATCCCAGCGGTTTATTCCTCAACAGGTCGACCCTGCGTGTTCGACCGCGATTCGGTACGGGTTGGAGATCTCCACGCCGAGGAAGAGAGAGAACTACTCGTGGAACTGAAAGTTGCGGCTTCGGCTAGTGGGTCCCAACAGGTCTTGTCCGTACGGTCGTCATTCAAAGACCCATCATCGCAGGAACCAATCTTGTGTAAAGAGCTGGCCTTATTGGTGCCTCGTGCACAAGCTGTTCGATCGTCCTTGCCCAATATCCAGCGGTTGAGAAACCTACACGTCAGCACACGAGCCATAGCCGAAACTCGGCGAGTATTGGATCATGGTGATTTATCGGGAGCTTCTCATTTGCTGTCATCCGCTCGAGCTTTGTTGATGCAGAGCGGCGATGGCTCGGAGGGGGAGTATCTGCGCCGCTTGGAGGCGGAGCTAGCCGAGGTGCAGCGACGGCGGCAGCAGAGTCAACGGCACAGAACTGGTCAACAAGTGGAGGAAAAGGTGGAGCCGCTTACTCCGACATCTGCGTGGCGAGCCGCCGAGAGGTTGGCTAAAGTGGCAATAATGAAGAAGCATATGAACAGGGTCAGCGATTTACACGGCTTTGAGAACGCCAGATTTTGAGTTTGTTTTTCTTATTTTTGTCTTTTTTGTAATTTGAAATACAGAGATAATATATAATATGAAAAAGTTTTATAGAATATATTTGTTTACGAGAAAAATTAGAAAGAAAATAACAGGGAATGATTGAGTGGAGCCAGGTCCATAATAGCGACAAGCAGTAGCGGACGGCAAGGCCCTTTCCAGATAAAAAATTCAGATAGTGATATGATAAGAACCCCACACCACATCCGATTACGCCAGTCAAGATTTTCCTGCGGTCTAGTAGTAGGTGAATATTTGGTGAAGGACAAATTGAATGTTTAGTTTGGGTTATTATTGATGCGTTAGTGCTAAAATCAAAATGACCCTAAAACTCACAAGTAACAATCCCTCTCTTGTCACTATTTGTGAATATGGTATAATTTTGGTGAGTCTTAATTATACGAGTTTAGGTTTGAGTTCGAGTCTTTGAAATTAGACCCGGAGTAATATAGTCCAAGTTTAGCATGCGAGTTTTTAATATTTTTTAATTTATACAATTAATTGGGTCATGTATTAATGCACGGAAAAATAAATATGAAAGCAAGTGTCAACTTTAGTTCTTTTTGTTAGTAATGTAGACATGATTATGATTGAAACATGTTCTCTTGATGCGCCTCTAATGTGCAGCGCACTAGTGAGTGCCAAATCCAATATTGGTAAAGACATAGAATTATACTAAACAAAGAGAGAGTGACTGATGAGTCCCACTTGTTCATATCCACTACCCAAAAGAAACCCCAAAATCGTAAGACAGACACCATAAAGGATGCCCTTAGGAAGTTGTCTAACCTATATATATTGTTTTTAACGTGTTTGTTGATTTAGAAAGATCTTTATCTTCTAATATTTTTAATTTTGAATTTTCTTGAATTAGAGAGCTCTCGTATAGAAATATTATCCTTGGTACTGTTTGGTTTCCTGACGGTGCTCAAACTTGCAGCTTCTACCATGACTTTTCTATCAGCTTAAAAATATATTAAACTTATAGATGATAGTTTATTTAAATTTAAAGTATAAAGTAGTTTACTAAAAACACATAATTAGTGCTCACAGCTTGAAAAAGAGTTGGAAATTGGAATAGGATTTTTCATTTGATCCACTTCTAAGAATGTTTGGTTGCGTTGTGGGTGGACATTGTTAGGAAATGTCTTATTGTTTAATTTTGATATTTTTGAATATTGGATATTCAAGATAATGATTAAAAATATATATCAAAAAGTCTTACTTGAATTGAATTCTTAGATAGTATTGTTACACAAATAAAAGTCCATCTTGAATAAAGATTGAAGTGGATTACGTATTTTTTGAAATATGGATAATGCAAGATGACATGTGAGTGATATGTGATGTATTTGATCTGAATACTTTACTGCATTGAGGGAGGCTTGTGTGTGATATTACCAGGTGTGAAGATAATTGAAGATAGTTGAAGGTGTGTTGATACCTACGTGACCCAACTCTTGCACTTGAAGCGTTATGTACTTGATGAAGATCTTGGCAGGGTGTTTTGATTTTTGCTACATAAATACGTGAGTCATTTGTTAATCCTTCAGCTTTAGTGGTTATGGTGAAAGGGCAGATCACGTGACTTTTAGTGGTCAAAATATTGGGGCATAGTTAGAAATATATTATTGTGTGCTTGAACCCTTTTGTCTAAAAGGCATTATTATGGGTTGAAGGATAATGTACGAGAACTAGAAGTCTAGTGATGATACTTGCGTGATTATTTAGCTGCTCTTGATTTCGTAATTGTATAGGAAATTATTACCTGTCTTTTTGTTAATTATCGTCTTGAGTGTTGAGTTGTTTGTTTAATTATTTGAGTGATTTATATGTTATTCTTGTTTTAAAAGATTGTTGAGAAAAATCCTTTGTTGAGTAATACGAGTTGGTGATGTTATTGGGTGTGAAATTCTTTAACGGATAGAAAGGACAAAGGATGGTGTCAATGGTTGAATAATGTCGATTCAGTAAAGTCTTACATAAAACTATTATCGTTAGTGAAAAATTAAATTGAGTAAAAACTTCGCAAACGTAAACAAAGTGCGTTTAATTATATTAATAAATATCGGTGTTAATTTATATTTATGCATTTAATTTTTATAATTTTTAATCGTACTAGAAACTATTGTAGCAAAATATAAAAATTTGCTATCCTACTACACCCTTTCAATTTTTTTTTTGGTTTTTTGATTACAAAGAAAACTGAACGTCTATAACAAACTAACTAAAACAAACTAACTAATGCAGTGCTCTACGGTACACTGCTCTTTGCTGGTCCCTGTGAATAATCTCCATAGCTGACCGCGGAGGCTCCCGAAGAAAATGAACTCCTGGGCACCCTTTCAGTTGTTTCAGACATCATCATGTTTAGTCCTACATCCTACATACAAAAAGGACCAATAGCCTAAAGAAAGGACATATCTGAATAGTTTTTAAAAATGGAGTCGTCAATACTTTTAAGCCTTTGCATAGCTGTCCAGGTGAGATGGAAATTATTACAATCCACTCCTCTTTTTGCTCATCATCAGATGCCCACCAACCAACTTTGCAATTTTTTGTCAAGATTGGTTTCATTCAGATTCGTGATCAAACGTATTTTTGCTTTTTATCTGTTGTACATATCTTAAGTTAGATAAAGGAAAGGCCTTTTACGCTTTTACTGTTTTACGAGCGAGTATGTGTGAAAAGGGATGACACTGACCTTAACTTTGAGGTTAAAAAAGGTCCTTGGCAAGCTCTTTATTTCACTTTTGGGGCGTTACTGTTGCTTTCCTTGAATTGCACACCCCTTTGAGAAGCTTTTCACTGACATTGATGAGTTTCATTTCCTTTATATGTTCTTTCTTTTGTTTCCTTTTTATATGTGTGTATAGAAGAAGAAGGAAACTGAACAATGCAATAATACTGCAGACACCATTTATTCAAATCCCAATAAGGATTTATTCATCGAGTGTGTGGGCTTTGGGAATTTGTAGAAAAGCTGAGACCTTTGTATTTGAAGGCACATGAGAGAACTTTTACTGGTTAGACCACCATAGCCAAGAAGCTATCAACCAAATCCTAACAATTTCGTGTGTAAACTTTCTTAACGTGTCCTAATCTTTGTATATAACCTGCGAATTTCAGTTTTCTTTTCTCCAGATAGAAGTGGAAAGAATGTTTATTTACAACAATTGCATTATGGAACAGTACAGGACACACTCAACTTTGCCATTACATCACTACTACACCCATTTTTGCTACACAGTACATCCAACAGTATTCAACGTCATCCATTCCTTACAGTTTGGGGATAAAGACATTAACTTGATACACGACCCAATTTACAGGTGAGGATACATATCAGAAATGTATTTGCTTACACTGTGTTGCATCAATGTCAGATGGACAGTAAGGGCACTTGAAAGATTTTGAGCTATTCTTTGACATCTTATTGACAGATTGCTTGCACAGAACATGACCGCAAGACATCAACATTGGAGGGTTCTCATCCGTGGATTGTTCCTTGGACACTGGACATATGAAGATAGAATGGAACTGAAACTCCGAGCCCAACTCCACTGGTACAGGAAGGTGCTTCATCGTTTGCCATTCCTGCTTCTTTCCTGCCATTACAGTCATAAACTTCAACAAGGGTGGTAAACCCTGAAACCCTGCTGCTATAGTCACGCTCAACGGGCTCTCAAAGGACTGGCCTATATGATAGCAGTATTGCTTTGTTAGTTCATCAGCCACTGCATTCCAATTAGTTGATGATAATAGCTGGGAGTACATGGATTGATCAAGCCTTCCCGCCCACAGGAGACAACCCATTAGTTTCTGGATTTCACTCAAGTCAATGGAGGCAACGTGAGTTCTAACGTACGTGATAGCTTCATCCTTGCTTCTACTCTGCAGTAATTTCACAAAATTTAGCCGATGAAGTTGCAGTTGAAGGTCTGATCCATTTTCTTTAAGCTTTTCAGAGTTGGCAGCAGCCCACTTTAGCGCAGGTTCTAGATCTCTATTCTTCAAAGCTTCAAGTATCAGGTACATTTCTGAGAAAAGGGACCTCATTTGGACAGCAAATTGTGGTTCCTTGGCCTCATTTACAAAGCAGTCACCGACATCAAAGAGGCCTTGCCGATAGAAGTGACATGCAATTATTTGGTTAACGGTCTGGCTGTCAAACTCAACATTTCTGTAAGCTTTTGCTATATCAGGGTGAAAGGATTTTTCAAGTATCTTTGGATACTTGCTCAGGGCTAAATTAAGTTCCTTCTGTGTATTTTCCAGTTGACTCAGAGGGGCAATCGCTTGCAACTTTTTCTTAAGCTCACCAAGTACAGATTTGTAGTCAAATTCAGAGCTGGGGTGCTCTGAATGTAACATTTCCAATGCCTTCTCAATTTCCTGCATTGTATGCTCTATCATTTCTTGGGTCTTAGAAGACAAAAGCTTTTGCCTTTTTGCAACACGATCAAAAGCATCCTTTATAGGATTCAGATCCATTATCAACTTCCTGTCCCCTTTAATATGACAGTATAACAAGCTTAATGTCAATAATGGATATACAAAGCACCTACAACTGGTGAAACTGAAGAACCATTAGTGAAATTTGAAATGGCAAAAAAGTGCACTAGCATGGGAAAATATCAATGATTAGTCAAGAAAGAGGCCTGGGGCAGCGGAAAGAAAAAAAAAAAATGATCTATCTGCAAATTAATGAAGATCAGTAGTATTTACCAAAAGGGAAAAAAGAAAAGAACATGACAACTTAAAGCAAAAACGCAAAGCTGCTAAACCAACAACTAAAGAAATTTAAAAGGATTTCAACAAAGAAAATCACAATGAAATGAAAAAAGCAGACAAATTCCTAACAAATTCACCAATATAAAGCATGAGTTTTTGGAAATTAAAAATGAGAAAGATTTAGATTAATAATGTCAAAGGAATTTCAATGGTCCTAATTGACAAATGGAGTACTTGACTTGTCAATATGTTTCCAACTTCCAATTACATGATGCAAAATACAGTGCAAGCAACAATTAGAAATTGTCATTACAGTTTATAAAGGTTAAACAAAATATGATGCACTGATTCACAAGTGTAAAAATAGAACATTATCTTTCAAAAATTTTATGAACAAATTGGAGGATAATTTCTGTATTTTATTTCTCATAAATGACAGAAATACATATAAGGAAGATAAGCAATTGTTCTGCTATTCAATCCCTTGATTATTGCCTAGAAAGAAGTAACTAAGATCCCATAAAAATAGGGACTAGAAATGGAAAAGATGCAACAATATTTCAGGAAATAAACTATTGAGCAAATAAAGAAACAAATAAAGTAATAAAACTGAAAATGTTCTTCCAACACTCCCCGTCAAATTGGTAAATAGATGTTGATCATTCCCAGGTTACTGCTTAACTCTTCAAATCTGACTCTAGTAAGTGCTTTTGTGAAAACATTTGCAACTTGTTTGCTAGTGAGAATGTAAGCTAGATCAATCAAACCAGAATCTACTTTCTCCTTTATGAAATGACGATCTATCTCCACATGTTTAGCTCTATCATGATAAATAGGATTCTTTGCAATCCCAATAATTATAGGTTGTCACACCGCACCCTCATATGAGGATCTACTTTGATCTGAAGTTCTGCCAAAAGTTTTTTAATCCATATTCCTTCACAAATTCCCAATGCTAGTGCTCTATACTCAGCCTTTGCACTACTTCTGGCAACAGTTGTTTTTTACTTCTCCAAGTTACCAAGTTACCTCACACAAAGGTACAATAACTTGTTGTAGACCTCCTATCAATCACTGATCCAGCTCAATCAGCATCTGTGAATACTTAAATACTCCTTGTCTCGCTTTTCTTGAAGAATAATCCTTTTCTAGGAGTCATTTTCAAATATTTCAAGATTCTAAGTACTGCACCCATATGCTCCTGTTCAGGGTTGCTCATAAACTTTCTAACTACACTCACAAAAAAACTAATGTCTAGTCGAGTGTGAGACAAATAGATCAGTTTTCCAACTAATCTTGGATATCTCCTTATATCCACTAGTGTGCCTTCTTCTTTAAGACTCAACTTATAAGTTGATTCCAAGGGTCTCTCAGTAGGCTTTGACCCTATCATCCCAATTTCATGTAAAGGTCAAGTGTATACTTCTTCTGGGACACTAAAATGCCCTCACTAGATCTGGCCAACTCCATCCCCAAAAAGTATCTCAAATAGCCCATATCCTTAACTTCGAATTCTCGAGCCAAAGCACCCTTTAGCTCCTTCATGCCTTCCCAATCATCACCTGTATTAACAATATCATCAACATAAACTATAAGAATAGTCATTTTACCACTAGTCAGTCGTCGAACAAATAGGTGTGATCAGTTTGACATTGTTAGTAGCCAAGTTTCTTCATTTCCTTTGCAAATCTATCAAACCAAGCCCGAGGTGATTGTTTCAGGTCGTAGAGTGATGTTCAGAGCTTGCATACCGTCTGAGGATGTGTAGCTTCTTCTAGTCCCGAAGGTATCTTCATGTATACCTCTTCTTTAAGATCATCATTGAAGAAGGCATTTCTTACATCTAATTGATATAATGGCCAATTAAGATTTGTAGCTATTGATAATAGAATCTTAACAATATTGAGTTTAGCTACAGGTGCAAAGTCTCCTGGTAGTCAATCCCATGCGTTATAACGTCTAGCTACAAGTCTTGCTTTGTATCAATTAATACTTCCATTAGGATTATATTTTATGGTGAACACCCATTTACAACCAACCACTGTTTTTTCCTGTGGTAAATCTATTACTACCCAGATTGATTCTTCTCGAGTGCATTCAGCTCATCATCTATAGCTTCTCTCCACTCGGGATCCTTCACTACTTCCTGGAAATTTTTAGGTAATTTTTAAGTAGATAATTGAGTCACAAAAGTCTTAAATGTGGTGATAACTTATTATAAGAAACAAAATTGCTGATTGGATGCTTTGTACAAGATCTTACTCCCTTCCTTAGAGCTATTGGCCATCCTAACTCTTCAGAATTTGCAGTAGGTTATTATTCATGACCTTGCTTGGGAAGTGTAAAGGATTTTTCTGGTTTTGCTTCACATCGTGCCTGTTGTTTGCCTTTCCTCCTTAAGTAAAACCGTGTTGGCACCTCAAGATTTTTGTCTTCCTACCTGTCCACCCTAATTTAGTATCCTTCTCTTTATCACATTCATTGTTTTCTGAGCAATTCTGGTTAGGTTTGTGACTGGAAGAGCCTATATTAGTAGCTTCAATGGGAATGGTGGTGTCAGGATCCGGTATCTCAGGTCTGATGCTATCAAAATTGTGTGTTTCAGAGATGGTTTCATAAGAATCAGGTTTGGTTTGATTAAGACTAGGCAAAACAATGGTGTTTTTAGGAGAATCAGAGTCCTTCATAGGTCTGGTTAAGTCATGGCTAGGTGCAGATGGCAGAATTTCTTGATGTAGTGTGTTCGGTGAGCCGTCACTTCCCAAAAAGAACATTCACTCTCACTTCTCTCCCCCTGAATGGGTATTTTTGGATAATAGGCTTGCATTTCAAAGAAGGTCACATCTAGAGTAACAAAATAACGCTTTAGAGTAGGAGAGAAACACTTGTAACCTTTTTTAGTAGAAGAATTACCCAAGAAAATACACTTATATGCCCTAGGTTCAAGTTTGCCAGTAATTATGCACAAAGGCAATAAAACCAAAAATCTTTTGAGGTAAAGTATTAACAAAGGGAACCGAGGGATAAATCTCAAGCAATTTTTGTAACGGTGTATGAAACCCCAAAACTTTTGATGACATTCTATTTATTAAATAAGTAGAAGTGAGAGTAGTCTCTCCAAAAATGATTTGGAACATTTGTTATGAGCATAATAGATCTAGCAATCTCAAGTCAATTTTAGTATGTGTCCTTGGTATGTCCACCTTTTTGACAATGGTCACACCAAGGCTTATCTTTGTTTTCTCTTAAATTCTGGCCCATTTGTTCCTTTGACAGCTATGACAGAAGATTCAGAGGGATTTTTATTGCTTGGAGTGCCTTGCATCAGCAGCTTTCTACTCTCTTCACATTTCACCAAATTGACTGCCTCCACAAGGGTTGGTAGTGATATCATGTTGCCATGATTCTTCCATGAACCTTCTCGTATATAGAGTTTAGTCCCAAAATAAATTCATACACCCATTCTCTTTCCACAATTTTCTTATAGCACGTCATATCTTCACTGCGAGCCCATTGGTGTGGGTCATAGAGATCCAGTAGCTGCCACAATTTTACCAACGTGGAGTAATAACCAGTGACTGATTTCTTACCTTGCTTAGTTTCCCTCATAATTCCTTTGATCTGAAACAGAGCAACTGTATTTTCTATAGTGGCATACAACATTTTGGCATTTTCCCATATTTCTTTTGCAGAGGTTGCAAGAACTAACTACTACTTCTCGAGTCATGGAATTAACCAACCAACTCATTACCTGATTATTTTCGGTCATCCAAGCCTCATATTTTGATTTAGACGTAGCTAGTGACTTGGCTGTGAGATATTTATCATTCCCTCTCTGTCTTACAAACATAAGCATGCTGTGGGAACACTTTAAATAGTTGTTCCCATTCAGTCGATGGTTGGTTACCACCGACAGCTGTCTGTCAATGTTGTTCTGAGAAGAGGACGAGGGTGTTCGACGTTTCTGGGATCGATCCTAATGGAGCGTCGCCTGATAGGCCAGTGGCAGAATTTTTCCCTGACTTGACATGCCACGCTCCTATCGTCCCAACTGAAACCATCCTCCACTGCGTTCAAAGCTCTGATACCATGAACAAATTGGAGGACAATTTTTGTATGTTATTTCTCACAAATGATAGAAATACATTTAGGAAAGATAAGCAATTGTTTTGTTGTTCAATCACTAGATTATTCCCTAGAAAGAAGTAAATAAAATCCCATGAAAATGGGGACCAGAAATGGAAAAGATAAAACAATATTTTAGGAAATAAATTATTGAGCAAATAATGAAACAAATAAAGTAATAAAATTGAAAATATTCTTCCAACACTTTATATTCCAAAACTTGGCGGAATCACTTCTCCAAGTTTCTTTAACATACAAATATGCAAGGTCAAAACATATTATCCAACCTTCGACAGTTTAATTTGGGATGAACTAGATTTTCCTAGAAGTCCTATAAAATGCGGGTCCTGGTTAAATACGAATGTGTCAAACATATTGTAGAAGAAATTGGAAGGCAAGCATACAAACTACTTCATTGAGGGAGCAAATATATAGGGTACAAGAGCTAGGCAAGCGTACAAACTACCACATTGAGTGACCAAATGTATAGGGTACAAGAGCGGCAGCTAGGGTCACAACAACTAGAAAAATACAACAGCCCTCTTCATATTTACACTTGTCTAATAAGTTGAGGACTTGGCAAAGAATGTGAACATATTAACATATATGTACTTCAACAAATATAGTTCATTTTCATGAGTTCCTGAATTTTGCAAATAGAAAAATCATTTATTTCTCCTGTTTTTCAACTTAGCCATTTAAATGGGGTAAACTCATTCAGTTATGGTGCCTCAATCCTAAAAGACTTGTGTATCAGTATGTCCACCTTGTTATTTAATAATTAGCCATCTGTTCTAAAACATTCTGTTAAACTCCATTTTCAACTTCCCTTATTATACTTCTACAAATTAACAAAACCTTTCCAAAAATCATTTACACACTACTCTAGCTTCATGTGAATTATCGAAAGAGATACAAGTCTGAGTAGAAACCACACAAATTTAACCATAAATGGCACAAAATTAAAGAGATGAATAAATATTAGAGATTGAACTTCATTTTGAGCAAAATCTAAACGTCCATAAATCTTCTAAAAAACCAAATGCATCCCTTCTACAATAAAGATCAAGAAAACACACTTGATCAGATAGAGGTATATGACTAGCAGCCTCATTTTACAAAGGCTACTAATATATTCCTCAAGAAAAAGGCCTTAAAGAAACAGCATATCCAATGTGCTTCTGGACAAAGAACCGAACTAACAAGTGCACAAAGTAACAAGTAATAGGACCACATAAAGAGGAATTTTATCCTATTGAAGAAAAGTTGGGGTAAACTTTGACAATGTGAGACCACAATCTTCACGTATTTTGAGGGAACAAACTTGGAAACAATTTGGCTAGTTGATGAGCAAGTTATCACTTGAAACAAAGAAAATACAAATTTCTTATGTTAAGGGCTTTGAAAAATGTGAATTTCCTGGATGTTACCAAGAAGTATCACCGACTTCCTTACAACTAGCTATTGCTATTTACATTCTACAGCCACTAAGCAACATATGGTAGGAGCTAGAAGGTCCGTTTTAACTACTAAAGATACAATAACATCCACAACAATGTTTCTAAATAAATTCCCCAACTGTAACACCAACCTAAAACTCAAATTCATACTTCTAAAATATCAGCAAGCACCCTCAGATATATCTAACCAAAAAAACAAACCAATAAGAAGCTTTTGCACCATTTTACATACAGCCACACTAAAGTGGCTACCTATCTAGTATGCTTCAGATAAAATCGACAAAAACAAATCTTTCATGAATTCTACTTCCCGCATAAATTCTACTGCTAGATTAGAAACAAAAACTATAAAGAAAAACACTAAACAAATGAAGAAAAGAAAGACATTCTTCAAGAATACTCGACCTCTTAAGACCAAAGAAAATAAATCAAAAACCGAAGAACATAAAAGTAGACATACCCAATTCAACAAATAACTCCTAAGCAAAAACCATTGGCAGTTTCATAAATGAACTTCCCGCACAGAACAGAAACAGCAAGTCAACAGCCAAAGATGCAAACTTTCATAACTTCTGAAGTTATTAAAAAAAACACACACACACACAATCACACACACACACAAAACTTGCATATTAACAACATTTCATAACATCAATTAGAAAAGATAAAGGTAGTACCTGATCGATATGGATGTGTTTATCCAGAGAAAACTTTTTTTTCTTTTTTTTTGCGTATAAGTTTAGAAGCATTCACATAGAAAGCAAGCGACGAAGTAAGGCAACTCCTATCAAAGAAGAAAGAGTTTTGGTTATATTTCCTATATTACCCTCAAAACTTGCCCTGTTTCTTCAAGGAGTGGGAATCGGGTATTGGCGTGTAGGAATCAAAGTTTGATCCTGACCGTTGATGAGAAATTATTGATCGGATAAAGTTGCCTAGAACGCGCTTACACGCCACGTGGTGAGTAAAATTATTGCCTTGGTTTGTTATTCCTAAACGCTGCGTACGGTTGATATCTTTGTAGGTGGAGAGAAGTGTTTGGTTGTTGACACTGTCTATTTTTTATTCTGTCTCTAATTTATAAAAACATAAATTTTTTATTCCTTTCAAAACTGTAGCACAACTTTCTTGTATTTGTTATAGAAATGAAATAGCGAGTTGTTGGATAAAAATACCCCCATATTATTATTATAAATAGCAAAAAAAGACATTCTTAATAAAATATGTGGTTTGAATATATCTTTGACCTATTATCTAATTAATTGCATGAATATTTAGATGTTTTATTAAAATATTTATATACTAAATTTCTGCTTATAGGATTTTTTTATTCAACGACTCATTTAATTAAAATTTTAAATTTCTCGTTCCATTAAATGTTTAAGTTCTTCATTTTATTTCAACGTAATTAAAAAAAATCCAATTAAACAAATATTGATACAATTATAAAAAACATTTACGTAATTCATTTTATTGTTAACTTATATGAATTTTTTGTTAACCAATAGCTCATTTTATTAAATTTTTAGGTTCCTCATTTTTTTAATTCCTTATTTATAGATACAATTAAAAAATTAATAATACAAATCATTCGATTTAAAATAATCAATGAATTATATATTTTTAATTATATTATACTGTAGAGGTACTTTGGTCATTTTCTATGTTCTGTCAATTGCAACCAAATGCATTTATATCCTCAAGATATACAGTTTTATCTGTATTGTCCATTACAATCAAACATCTTACTGTCTTTAATTTTTGTTTTATTTTGTTTTTAAATTTTTATTTCGTTCTGACTCAATATATAGATTACAGTAACCATTCGCAGCAGAAAGGAGAGTGAGGTCCACTCGGCAGTGATAGGATCCGACCGTGGGGGAAGCAAATTCTGACGTGGACTCGTTTGCACCGTAAAATTTTAGCTATGGGAGTAATTGAGATTTAGGCCTCATTTAATTTAAAGTAAATAAATTATCTTTACTTGAATTTTAAATTAAATTTAAATGAAATAATTAGTTTAAAGTTTAATATAAATGGTTTAAATACTTTTAATAAAATATTATTTTTAATATAATTATTTAAATATTTAAATTAAAATAATACTATTTTAAATTTGATTAAATTATAAATTAAGTTTGAAGTATATCTTAAAGGCTCGGGCCATAACACAATCCAACATGGCCCATTTCCAAATCCGACTACATAACGTAAGAGTGGCGAAGTACTCTTATCCACTTTGTGAGCCCAGGACAATGTTGCTCTCAACTTGCAAGTAGGTTTTTGAGCTTTAGATTTTAAGCGTTTAATAATGTATTAGATTAATTTCAAAAATTATGAAGAGCAAATAAAATTTTATAATAATTTTAAAAATTTATAAATTTGTATAGGCAATTTAATAATTACCTAATTGGAGTCAAAGAACTTCAATAATTATTATAAAAAATGTTGAAGAATTTTGATTAATTTTTAATTTAAAATAAAGTTCGTATTATGATTAGTATTTCGAGTGAGATTCAATTTTTTCTAAATCAAAATTAATATATAAAAATTGAATTAGTTGAATTTTAAATCATATTTGAGTTCAAAATAGTTAATTTGTCACAAATTGTAAGTTTGTTTTTATTTAAAATGATAGTTTTTACTTAATTTTTAATTATATATATATATATATATATACTTTTTGATGTTATTAATACATTAAAGATACATTTTCATGAATAACTATTATTCAATGTATAGAATTGGCAAGGAGTATAGGCTTATCCCTTTGTCCTAGCATTAAAGTATAGGTGAAGTTAGATTATTAAATTTCCAAGCTTTGTTTTTTGCCCATCTTTGGATCCTGTGAATAAGTCTCCATCTCCAAGCTTGTGAATGTTAGACATTTTGTTAGCACAGGAAAGGCAAAGGAAACTGGTTGTTCAGTTAACTACATCTCCACCTTACTTTTTCAATGTGTTGCTTAAGGTCCAATAAAATGAATAATCAAACTTACTCAGGCTTGGCTTGGAGGAATGGTGACGATTGATAATCTGCTGAAATATTATGTATTTAGGATTGCTATTTTGGTAACAGCTGAAACGTAAAAATAGGTGTTTGATAAGTACGATTGCGATTGCTGAAAAGAGATAAAATGATTAAAAAGTTAGTTGATTTAATAAACTATTAATTGTTATATAAATAATTAAAAATATATTATTAATCATATAAATTTAAAATTTAAAACTATAAATAATAAAAAACACGTAGACGAGCGAGATAGCGAGCGCCCAAGAGGACGAAAAATATAGAAAGCCAGAAAGAACGAAGAAGACTATACTTATTTTCTATTAATTGAGGATATAATAGAAAATAATAATTATCAGAAAGTTAGAATTTTTACAGCAATCTTGTTTGTACTTATCAATTTTTGCGGTGACATCACACTTTCCTTCAACCTTCGATTGTTCACCTACAAATCTAAACATATGACTGCGTTTGAAAACTTCGGTAAATAAGTACTTATTCTCACCGTATTGCAGATCCAAACGCAACCTTAGGCCAGACCAAAGTAGTGTTACTAATAATTAGGTCGGATCGATTCAAAATTTTTAATTTTTAATTTTTTAAAATAATAAAATAAGATCGTTTTACCAAAATAATTTTAAATTAAATCAAGTTATTTTTACTATCCAACAAAAGAGTGGTAATTAAACATTTTAAAGTTGAATTATAGCTATTTTAAAATTAGTAAATTGCGGAATATACATTGAATTTATAAATCTCAATTAAATTAAATTTATCACTTAATTTTGAATTATTTATTCTTAATCTTTAATTTAATACACGCAGAAAAAATAAAGATTATAGAATTTTTTATTTACAAAAACCTTGAAGAATGAAGAGGTGTCCTCACCTTAATTGTTGCAAAGCTAAACTTTTTGGTTTAATTCCTATTTTTTTAATTTCCAAATTCTTAATTGCCCCAGAACATAAAAAGTTAAAAATTAACAGTCAAATTAAGGAGACGGTTTGGTCTTAATTGGGCATCTCAGCATCTTCTCGATGCAAACACAAAAGCAACTTAGGTGCAAACTAGGACAGGTCACATTCTATGACAAAACACCTTCCAACAGTAAGTAATGCAGGCACCAACTAGTTCAGGTCCACTCGGTAATGTTAAAAAGTCCAATTTTTGTTGGTAAAGTAATGATTTTGTTGAGATGTTGAAATAAAAACAAAAATAAAAAATTGTAATCTCTTATCGAACATAACCTGGAAGCTTCGCATCAACTAGTCTTTTTTGGGATCAATCTCTTATTTAACATATTTTAATAAAATTTAATAAAATAGAATTGAAATAAAATAACGTTGGGATCAATTTCTTGTTTTAATTATAATATTTTAAAAATTAATTTATCAATAATAAAAATATTAAATACTATCTAATCTCAAAAAATAATTAAAAATTTCTTTCGATCTAGTCAGATTAAACATAAAAATCTTAAACCTTTTATTTTTTTCAATTTTAACTTTTTTATTTAATCTATTTTAATATAATTTATAGTTAAAAATTGATCAATTTATTAATTAATTTGTCGAAAATTTTAAAATTAATAAGTTCTTATAAACTAAAATAAATCAATTAATTTACATTTACTAATTTTTTAATTAAACTTTATATTTTTTTATGGATAAAGACAACCTCTTTCGATCATATTTTCAATTCTTTAATTTTATTCAATCTTAATAAATTTTACGACGATCTAATATTGAGTAAAAATTTTAAACCCTAACTATCTTATTTTACTAATTTAATTTTTGTTAAATTTTTTAAATATTTCTCTCTACACTTTATTATTCTTTGTATTTATAAAAAATCGAGTTTATAATAGTATATGCCCATTAAAATATAGATATACCATCTTTATAAAATAATATGAAGATGGTCTAAATTTGAAGCTTGTAAATCTCGAAGAAACCATAGTTGCATTGTTTAAGGAAAGTACATCAAGAAAAGAAAATGAAACCTTCATATGTCTTTCTTAGCATTCATATTCTAATGTCTAACCATAAACAGAGAGACCCTAAAATTGTTCATACCAGAAACAGACAAAGGCAATTCCATCTTTGATGTCAGTTTCTTATGTTTTTCCTCATCTTCCCTTTAAGTTTGGAACTGACCCACCAAACCGCACACTTCTTTTCCATTGATTTCTCCAAGAAAATTAAAAGCTGTAGCCAGTAGCCACCGCCCTCGAACCAGACAAGAACTCCCCATACCCATAATACTATGATATATGTTACATCAAAAAATGGTTCACCTACTACATATCCCTCCCCTAGTCACCAGCTCTTGGCTGTGATTTTACCCATCACCTTCCAGGAAAAAGCTCCTACTAAAGGTAAGTTTGACGGTCTCATCTCCGTTTCCTTTTTCGGTTTGCATGTAAACATCAATTATTCAAAATTTTTATTCATTAATTAAAAATATTTTTTAGGGATATTAAAATAAGGTTAATTATAAGCGACATTTAAATAATAGTTTGATAAATTAAAATTTTCAAAAACTGTAAAATAATTACACTCTCCTTACTATATTTTACTTCATAATTCTTTTAAAATATTTGATATTTTAAATTTATTAAATAATAAAAATTATACATAATACAAACATAATATATAGCAATCACGTGACAAAAATATTATTCTAGCGTAACTCATCACGTTCTTAAAAACGAAAATTTAATGTCAGATTATTTTTGTTAAAAATTAAAATTTGAAACATTTTAATATTTCTCTTTAAAAAAAAAATTTAATATTAAATTTTGAATTAATATTACAAAATTAAGTAAAATTTGATTTTTTATAGTATAATTATTAGAATAGTTTCTAAAGTATGGTCTAAACTATGAATAAGTCTAATACTATGGCATGAAATTAAAATGTTCTTATAAATCATCTCCCTGTGAATGGTTGGAAAGGTTAAGAATCAGTTTATAAATATAAAAAAGTGTAAAAACTTAGGGGGTATTTGGTAGATAGCCTTTTAGCTATATTTCAGCTGATTAAACAGCTAATATATTTATTTGGTTAAGAGCTGGTTAGGTTGGTTTATTCAATTCAGCCGATCATTTTTTGAAAAGCTACTTAGAAGGAATTTTTCAACCAACCAGTTAATAAAAATTTTACTGAAAGACAATTACGTCCTCAAACTTATTTCTAACTTATCTAAAATGTATGAGATTAACTGCAACTCTTATTTATAAATTTATCAAAACGTCTATATAGTAGTTCATCGAGTAAGTTTGCAGACAACATAAGGTATAAAATTAGAGATGGGATTTGGATTTTATTATTGTTGTTGTTGTTGTTGTTATTATTATTATCATTAGATTTTGTTATTATTATTATTATTATTATTATTATTATTATTATTATTATTATTATTATTATTATTATATGTTCTATTTTTTTA
>JANZXR010000172.1:2926009-2936663 GCA_027575705.1 Erythroxylum echinodendron
TTATTAGAGTTGTAAACTTAATTTTTGTAGAATTAAATATCTAAAATTTAAATTACTATAAGAATATTCAACGAAATGCTAAATTCATAATTTTTTAAAGTCATGTCCTTATAAGTCATTTTATACATAAACAGTTAATACTAAACAGCTAATTTTACCAAACATCAAATGACAAATAGCTAATACAATCTATTGATTAAATTAGATGATAAAATTAACTATCAACTTATAGCTAATAAAATTAATTTATTAACTAACAGTTAATGCATTCAACTAATTATAAAATAGTGCCTTAACGTAACGACGAGGAAACAAATTTAGGGTATTACAGCTCAAGAGTAAAGAGTCAAGACAACGCGTTTTGAGTGTGACCCACCGAGATGTGTGCAAGGCAGAAGACGATGGCAATGGCTTTTTCCCGGGGATGATCATTGATAGTATTGGGGAAATCAATCGTGACACTTCACATCAAGACATGGTTCAATTCTCATTCTTTTGCACGCATTTTGTGAATTTTCTTTTCGGTATTCTATAGGAGCTACGTTGGAATGCACAATGAAGCTTTATGCGTGTGGCCTAGGGCTTGTGTCTTTAATATTTTGAAAATAGACGTTAAATTGATAAAAAAGTTACAAAAAATATAATTAAATTGAATAATTTAAATATAATTGAAAAAAATATTCTTTATTATTTGAAAATTTGAAGTTTAATTGTAAAAAGAAATTGTTAAATAAAAATTAATTAGTTTATTTTAATTTGTAAAAACCAATTATTTGACTAACTGAATAATTAATAAACAAATATATTTTAATAATAAATATTATTAAAATAAATAAAATTAAAAATTGAATTAAAAAATTAACCGAATTAGGGTAGAGATAAGCTAAAAATTCAAATAGTTTTAGATTTTAAATAATTAAAAGTTATTAAAATTATAATATTTTATTAAATAAAAAGTTCAAACCTTTTGAATTTGTTCAATATCTATCAAATTTCAAATTACTATTTAACTAAAATGTTGTCTATCTAATAATTATCAAACTTACATCTTACTTTATTTCGGATAAATATATTGGCCCTTTAAGGAGTGGTCGAATTGGTAGAATGAAAGATATAGGATTAAAAAGTCCTGTATTCGAATCTCCTATTTACGATCTTTTGATTGAGCCTGTCGTACAAAGCATACCTATTACTAAATACTCAGTTGACGTGATTTGCAGACTATTATGTTAATTCGAAGATTTATCCGGTACGTATTCAGAAGATAACAACTGCGAGTTCCTCCGTTTCAAAAAAAATTGTCTCAATAATTCATAATATATTATTTATACATTTAGCGTGATCCACTCTTTTAAATTATTAAAATGAGAAAATATCACTTCGATTGAGATCAAAATCTATATTTTTAACTTAACAAACAAACAAAACTATATTTCTTATTTTCTTCAATATTACTAAGAAAAAAAAAACTAGTTTTTGAATCAAAAATCTGTATATAACAAAAATAGTAATATGACAAGGTAAACATTAACAGATAACTTAATATTAAACTATTTTTATTAAAATTTGAAAGTTAGAATATTTTAACTCTACACAACGGTTAAATTAAAATCCTAGTCAGAGATTTATCTAACTACTCAACAAAAGTGGCACCCTTTTTTTTTTTGTCTCCCTTAACAAATATAAACCAATGAATAGCTATGGAGTATATCTTGTCCTCCTGAGTCCGGATTAAAAGAACATGTAGTTCAAAACTTCCCTTCTTTAGAATCCTTACCACCAACTTCCACTTTAAATGGATACGGTTCCAAGAATCTTATTCGCTATCTAGAAACACGCAAATCGCCCAATCAAAGTGATTTTCTATTTTTCTTGCAGTGAAACACGGAAGTTGTAAGCATCTTCTTCCTTGCCTGTAAAGAAATAGAGTTAATGTTTTGGCCCGAGATAAGTCGTGATTTGAACAACAATCTTGAGAGGTGAATTCGACCAAATGGTCCCCTCCTCCACAACTGTTTCGGTTCAATGGCGTAATAGTCAGTAATGGCTGTCGATTCACTGTATTTCATACATGGAACGTTAAAAAATACGGAATAACAGGCCACTTGGGCAATCAGAACTTGAGCGTGACGTGAGAGTTGTTATTTTGACTTTAATTTTCAATGTTTTGCCATCGTAGGGTCATTTAAACCTCGGATGGTTTCATGGGAAGTGAATGACGTGGCGTTTGATTTGGCGGCAGTGAGTTCGAATTGATGTCCGAACGATAATCGGCTGACGTGGACGTGATTATGCGAAAGCTTGAAAAGATTAACTCGGTGGAAGCGTTATGGTCCTTGCTCCTTTGTCTCCTTTTAGAATTAGAACCCGGTTCCCCTATTCCCTATTCTAGCGTCTAGATCCAATCTTCCAATCATCTAATTTTGGTGGGTTTTATTTATTAAATACATAATTTTTTATATAATAGAGTAATAAAAACAGGTTATCTAATACCATCTTTTAATTTATATAGCTTAGAATTTACAATATCTCAATTAATTAGAGATAAGAACCTTTTCATTTCAAAGAATGGTTCCTATTAATTATTTTTTTTAGTAGAATGACTCAATTAATATTTAATAATAATACTAATAATTTATTATTAATATATTTTGAATAAATTATTTTACAAGTTAATAAATTATATAAATTACACTATATTTAGAATGTGTAGAATACATCTATAGGATAGTTACAAGCCCCATTTGATAAAATGGGGATTAAAAGATTTTTTATATAAAACTAGAGATTACAAATTTAAAAAATATATTTTTAAGAATTAGTTTAATATTTAACTTTTTAAAATTTATATTTTAGTTATTAATATTTTAAAACTTATACTCAACTTAGAATTTTATTAATGTGATTAACAGATAAATACGCACGGGATATTTAATGAACATTTCACATTAACTAATTTTTACTAAATCAAAAGATTAGTTATTAAATTTTAAAATTAGTTATCATTGAATTTTTTATTTTATAATATTCTGAATACAAAGAAAAATTTGAAAAATTTGCAATCTTCTCAACTAAATTGAAATAGTTTTAAGCAAATATTAATATTTTTTTGTTTCTTGAATATTTATCCTTTAACCAAAGCTAGAAAATAGATTGTGTGCAAATGGAGAAAGTGTTTGAAAATTCAAAAGATCAAATTGGCCGGAGTCAATTTGCTTCAATAATTTATAATTCTCTAAATAATTATATAATTTGGCGGCCATTGAAAATATATACCTATCAAGTGCAGTAGACTAGCCAGCTAGCAACAGCATAGAATGGACGGTCCATAATTAGTCGTACCTTAGCATACATAAATACCTCTATGTGGCGACACGAAGCGGATAAAATTTCTTAAACATCCAACACGCGAAACGTGCCGAAGACAATCGGGTAACTTCAAGAATTTACCACCGTAAGTAAACGCAAATATGCGGTAAAAAGAGAGAGATTCTCAGGTGCTGCCGAGATCACGTGAAAGAGGCGATCACCCCCAATCAAAGAGGAGCAGCAGATAAGTGCATGAGATATAAATAGAATGCTGCGAGGTATTTGGTGTAAGTGAAGTTTAGGAGAATTTTGCCCTTTTTGGAACTTGACTTGACCACCTTAACTCAACCCAACCCAATGACGCGATAAAATCTGACCATGGTTAGCGTGAATGTGGTTAAACCGTGGTTAAGGTGGCCACTGCAACCCTTTATAAGGAGCTCCTCGGATGCTAAGTTTTCGCATCATTTACTCTTACTTTCTCTTTCAAACACGACGCTTGGGGTTCCTTCTTTCATGGTCCAATCCTCAAGTTTCTCTCTTTAATCTCTTTCGTTTCTGGTGCTTTCCAGTTTCGGGTTTCGTTATTCTGGTTCGTTCTCCCTCTGTCTTCCTGTCTGAAGCAACTGAGTAAAATGAATGAATGAATAACTCGAATTGATGCTGGGTTTTACCTAGTTTTCCTTCTGCATGGCAATCTTGACGGGGTTGTCTGTTTAATACCCAGAACTCGAATGCAGTAATATAGAACATAAACGACATTGAACATTTGTTATGAACAGAAATACGAGAGGGTTGATGTCTAACCCGTGTTATGGACGCTAACTATGTATGTGTTATTTTGTTTGTTTGTGGGTGATCGTGCAGAGAGATGGCGGAGAACGGCAACGGTGAGGCGGTGGTGTTTGCCAACGGGAAGGGAGGGAAGAAAGTTCTGGCGAAGATCACGACGAGCGAAAACAGGCACGAGTGTCCAGAAACGACTCAGGCGACTGTGAAGGCACAGACCATTGACGAGCTTCACTCTCTTCAGAGGAAGAGGTCAGCGCCGACTACCCCTATCAAAGGGATTCAAGGAGGGTTTGCCTCTATCACCGATGCAGAACGTGAAAAACTACAGCTCCAATCTATCAGGTAATTTCTCTTCTCTCAACCTGTCCCTAAATTTCTGTAACGAACAAACTTAAAGAGCAGGCAGAAACCATGAAAGGCGAGAAAGTTAAGGAGAGGTGGAGCCGTACATGATTGGACTAGGATCGTTCGTGCATTTAAAAAAACTATTTTTTCATCATCCATGGACCCCAACGTCAGATGATGTTATTAAATTGAAATTCAATGTTCTCACCATATTAGTTTTTTCAATATTGAAAAATTCATGTTCTGACCATATTAATTTTTTCAATATTGAAACAGTGCATCGTTGGCTTCGCTGACGAGAGAGTCAGGGCCGAAGGTGGTCAGAGGAGATCCGGCGAACAAGAAGGCGGACGCCACCCCGAAAGTTCACCATCATCACCACGTTGATGCACCCACCATCAGCGTCAGTGACAGCTCCTTGAAGTTCACTCATGTTCTTTACAACCTCTCTCCCGCTGGTATTGCATCAGACAATTCTAAGATTTTCCTGTTCATGAAAATAAAAAAGAGTACTTTTTAAGTCTAATCCTATTAACTTTTGTTTGACACACGCTTTCCTTAGTAATTGGTGTTTGTAATTAGTGGGTATTTGGCTAATTACTTGGATGGGTTTTGGTGCAGAGCTTTATGAGCAAGCTATCAAGTACGAGAAAGGGTCGTTTATTACATCGACTGGTGCACTGGCGACCCTGTCTGGTGCCAAGACTGGTAGGTCTCCAAGAGACAAGCGTGTTGTTAAGGACAGTACTACTAAGGATGAGCTTTGGTGGGGCAAGTGAGTGACATTCTAATCTGCAGTTTTTATTCTAGTTCTTTGTTATTTTGTTGTCATCTTAATCAATTACCCTTCATTTCTCTGGAACAAATTGCAGAGGTTCACCTAACATTGAAATGGACGAGCATACTTTCCTGGTTAATAGAGAACGAGCTGTTGACTACCTGAATTCCTTGGACAAGGTACTGCTTTATTTTCTAGTAAAAGTGATCTCTAAGCACATATATACAAGAAATCACTTCAAAGTTTTATAATATGGTTTTGTTTGTCAAGAATTGATCCCTGAAAAAAATTTCCCCTGCTAATTTTTTATGATTGTCCGTTTGAGGCCATGTGGGGTTTTAGGCTCTGACCCCCCTTTTTCCAAGTTGAGATTGCCAAAAGATCTCCAAAAATATATTATGAAAAAGGCTATACGTGCTGTATTGGGATGTGTTTGATTTTGGAGGATTGTGATGGCCCATGGGATGGTATCCATCTTGTCCTTTTCTCCCAGTTTGGCCATATCATTTCTAATCCTTTTGGAGTAGCAACTTTGTCGTTTAATGAATTATTTATTTGTCCGCGTTTTATGACCATTAGGTATGATTGATATGTATATTCTAGCAACCACTAGGCCACCGCTTGACTTGCATGTGCACTGTGTTTATGCTATATGTGGATAGAGTGCATGGATCTTAATAAATGCCGGGGGTCGAGAGCCTTAGCAGGTGATATTTCGGTTTTATCAATAACCACATGCACCGAATTGGCTGTGCCAGAACTAGGCCACCTTATACTGAAAAGGAAGCTATGAAAGAAGCCAAGTGGCTGAGATATGTTCTAATGACATGATGATATATTTAGTTTCTAAAAGAGTAACATGATTCTGAAATACATGTTGTAAACCGCTTAACTTATGGTAATTCATATAAATTTCAGGTCTTTGTAAACGACCAATTCTTGAACTGGGATCCTGAGAACAGAATCAAAGTCCGGATTGTTTCTGCCAGGGCATACCATTCACTGTTTATGCACAACATGTAAGTAAAACATTCAATCACTAACTTTTAACAGCAGTAAGTACTTGTGGCCTAGACCCCTGCCAGATAAGTCTCCTTTGTCGTTGATGAACTCGTGATTATGCTAATCCTATGTTAAATATTGTCCCCCCTTAATCGGAGGAACCTCATAACGAAAATGTAAAGGTGTATGATCTAAGTATGTACAATTGGATAATTGGGTGGGTGGCAGGTGTATCCGACCCACTCTTGAAGAGCTGGAGAATTTCGGTACTCCGGACTTCACTATATACAATGCTGGCATGTTCCCTTGTAATCGTTTTACTCACTACATGACATCCTCTACTAGCATAGATTTGAATCTTGCTAGAAGAGAAATGGTCATCCTCGGCACGCAGTACGCCGGGGAAATGAAGAAGGGTCTGTTCAGTGTTATGCATTATCTCATGCCTAAGCGTCAAATCCTCTCCTTGCATTCTGGATGCAATATGGGAAAAGATGGAGATGTTGCCCTCTTCTTTGGATTGTCAGGTATAGTATCACCATGTCATGAACGAGATGTGGTGCCAAGTCCCAGCCAAAAAAGAATATGTGCCTTCTTACCCTATCCTCGCAGTTAACCTTGTGGCATGTTTTGATGTGGCCAATATGCTTGCTTGTTGTTTCAGTTGTTTGCCTTGTTAATGAGGAGTCTATTTCAAAATTTTCTTGGTAGGTACTGGGAAGACAACTCTGTCTACTGATCCCAATAGATACCTTATTGGAGACGATGAACACTGTTGGACTGAGACCGGAGTGTCAAATATCGAAGGGGGGTGCTATGCTAAGTGCATTGACCTCTCTAGAGAAAAAGAGCCTGATATTTGGAATGCAATTAAGTTTGGAGCTGGTATTGTTCAAACCTTAATCTCTGAATGTTTAACAGAACCTCTTTTCAATACAGTAGGAACTGAGAGGGAGTGCTGCTTAACGTTTTGCTGTATTTGCGTGCCTGAACTGACACATGAACAATTTGGTTTGGCAGTGTTGGAAAACGTGGTGTTTGATGAGCACACTCGAGAGGTGGACTATCTGGACAAATCGGTTACAGGTGAACCGGAAACGGAATGAGATGAAATTGCAATTTGTGTTCGTGTGACATTCACATTTGGATTTGCCATTAATTGGTTTATTGTCCTGCTGTTGCAGAGAACACTCGTGCATCCTACCCAATTGAGTACATTCCTAATGCGAAGATACCTTGCGTTGGTCCGCACCCAAGGAACGTTATCCTTTTGGCATGCGACGCATTTGGTGTGCTTCCACCTGTGAGCAAGCTAAGCTTGGCACAGACTATGTACCATTTTATAAGCGGCTACACTGCTCTGGTAAAAATGACTGCTGATATATAGCATTCTAAGCTACATGGTCCGCCGCAAAAAAACTTGAAAATTGATGATCTTTAATGATTTTGAAGGTGGCTGGAACAGAAGAGGGTGTGAAGGAGCCAAGAGCAACATTCTCAGCTTGCTTTGGTGCAGCATTCATAATGATGCATCCTACCAAGTATGCAGCTATGCTCGCTGAGAAAATGCAGAAGCATGGTGCAACAGGGTGGCTAGTCAATACTGGCTGGTCAGGTGGAAGGTATTTATATCAACAATCACCATATGATCATCAAGTTTAATTGGAATGCATTGAACATTTTCTTAAAAATAAAAACGTAATTTTCCTGTTACAGCTATGGATCAGGAAGCCGCATTAAGTTACCTTACACGAGGAAAATCATTGATGCTATACACTCAGGTAGCCTCCTGAATGCAGAATACAAGAAAACCGAAGTGTTTGGTCTTGAAATTCCCACTCGTGTTGAGGGCGTACCTTCTGAAATCCTGGATCCTGTGAACACTGTTAGTAATCTATTCCTTGATGTCTAAATCCTCTGTCTGTCTTGTCTTATCTTCAAAAAATTTCTGATGTAAGATGAATTGCCGTTTTTGGTGGCAGTGGTTGGACAAGAAAGCTTACAAAGACACATTACTGAAGCTAGCTGGTCTGTTCAACAACAATTTCGAAACTTTTACTGACCACAAGATTGGAGAGGACAACAAGCTGACAGAGGAGATCCTGAAAGCTGGGCCAATCTTCTAAGTCTCATTTCCTGGAGAAATGGAAGACATTATCCTGGAGTTGTAATGGGGGGTTTAATGAAATAACAACTGGTTTGAGAAAAAAAAAAGAAAAAAGAAAGAAAGCATAGACTGTAATCATCATCTATTGTAAAATTGTTCCTTTTCAGCTTCACCGCACAATGAAAAAGTTTTACTTGCAGAAGGCTTTTCTTTTGTTATATTCACTACGTGTGTCTGCAGAAAATGTGACAAAATGTGATAATTTAATCGCAATAATTTGTTGTGTAAAAGGATGGTTGTTTAACATTTGAACTAACAAAGTAAGAAAACTAATGAAATATTTCAGTCTCTCAATGATTGGTACAGTTAGAAGTAGCTCTTTTAGCTGTAGGAATGCCTGCCAGTTTGAAAGCCAGTCAGGAAGGTCACGCAAGTCAGTTGAGAACGGCCCAGTCATTTTCTCCATAGGGGTGGCAATTGTAAGATAAAGAGATGAAGATGGTGTCCTAATGAAAACAGAACGAGGAGGGGATGCGAAGGGGATAACATTTGCATAGCACAATTCTTCTTGGAGGGGGGTTGGTTTGCCCGGGTGACTGATCCTGCCATAATGTACTCCTACCTATTATAGCATCGGTTTAACATTTGAACTAACAAAGTAAGAAAACTAATGAAATATTTCAGTCTCTCAATGATTGGTAACTTCCATCTACCTTATCTTAAGATCTCATGTTTTGGCCCCATATTGATGTCAATATTACGTTCATGTAAGAAAAAATAATAATAATTCTGAAAATTCGTGCAAAACTGATAAAATGGTCACGTGAAAACTGATTCTATTCGCGCATCAGTCTCTTTCTCTGTCTCTTTGATGACCGAAGGCTGGGGTTGCTAGAGCGTTAATGGCGACTCTGATACCCGCTGACATCTCTTTACCTCCCCCGATCGGAATGATGTCCATGGTTGGCCGCAAACCAGCTAAAGCTCGAACCTTTCGTTGTTTGGGGTAAATTTGCTGCCTCAATCTCTCTAAAGCTTTGCTTTTCTCTTTCCCTTCACCAGTTTCATCGCAAATTGGATTTTTGTGCGTTTGCAATTTAGATAGTCAGCTTTCTTTGAAACAGCTTTCTTTGAAAAACTTTTTACTTTTAGTGGTCTATTTGTTTGCAACTCTTTGCCTACTTTTCTTAGTACATTCTGGGAAAAGGAGTAAAATGGTTTGATTCGTATCTTCACATAGTAACTTCTTAGTTCCTTTAACAACTATTTTAATAAATTTGCATTTTAGGAAAGAAGGTCATCATCAGAGAGTAGACTTGTCTCAGGTACTCCATGTGTGACGTGCCTCTGAAATTGCGTTTTGTGTAGATTGTTGTCTGCTTAAAAACGCATTAGTTGGTTGTTTGCTCATAGGAAACGTGTCAGGCATCTGATTCTGAGGTTGCAGCGAAGAAGAATGACATACGGGGGCTCTTCAAAGAAGCTCAGCAGAGTGAGCCTTTTTGTGATCACTAATTTGAATGCTCGTACTCCAAATTGTTTCCCTGTGTTTACGTGATCCCTTTTTGAGTGATATATGCAGACATCATGTTCTTAAACAAACAGCGGTTGCAAGCTATCGAGGAGCTTAATAAAGCAAACAGAGAGAAACAGGATTTGTTAGATCGGATAGAGAAACTGGAGGCTGAAAAGCAGTCTAGTTTTGGAAGAGGTGACTGAATCTTAACCTGAAGTTCTCTGTTCTTATTTAAGTTTCTTTCACTGGCTAACTTTACAAGCCTTGCTTCTGTTAGACTAAATAAGATAGAACATCATCACATAGATCATGTTAAACAGGAGCTTTTCATATGTATACAAAACCAAAATCATGTTCTTGAATTCTTCTTGTATTTCTACCGGTTAAAGAACTTCTTTTGTAGATCTTTATTATTATTATTCTTATCTATCCATTCTGTGGTTTTAAGATAGAATATCATCACATAGATCATGTTAAACAGGAGCTTTTCATATGTATACAAAACCAAAATCATGTACTTGAATTCTTCTTGTATTTCTACCGGTTAGAGAACTTCTTTTGCAGATTTTTATTATTATTATTCTTATCTATCCATTCTGTGGTTTTAAATTCAAAACCTTAACTACCTTTAGTAGTTATTTAAAGTATAATTACCATAATACCCCTCATGGGTGTATGTGATTCATTATCTCCCACTTACATATGATGAGTTTTTTTTTTTTTTTAATAAGGAGGCCGAACAGTAAAGTTACACAACTAGTCTAGGGAAACAAATTCCCGACAAATCCTCTAGTAGGATAAGGTG
>JANZXR010000172.1:2936763-2960607 GCA_027575705.1 Erythroxylum echinodendron
AGACGTAGTTGAAGTCCCTCCAGCCGAGCCAAGAGACGCTTCTTCCTGTGGAAAATGTTTCCAAAGGTGTGAAGATTGCAGTTCTGTAAAGCCTCGGAGAAACGTCGAAGCGTGCCATTGAAATCATTATGGAAGGGACTTCCTTGATTTCAGTAGGACTAAGAGGGCCACTAAGCGCTGCTAGTGCTTGTTGGGGTAAATAACGTAGCATATGATGAGTTTTAATCTAATTAAAAAACTCTGCAGTGCTCATACTTGTTCAATAACCGGTGTGACTAGTATACGACGAGAGTACATTGTCATATATCTGTTAGGAGTATATGACATCTCGATTAACAAATTAATCCTAGGATTTATGTGTCTTTGAGTAGACATTGTATGCTATATCCTAGGTCATATCTCGCATTTGCACTTTCCTTTGATCTCATTTAGTTTCTTTTGTCATGACTGTATTCAAGTTCTCTACTAAAGAGATGATGGCCATTTCTGAGTACTTTTCATGCTAGTCAATGATCTAAATAAATGATCTTCCTCTGTTCTCAATTCTTTTTTAAATTAAATTTAATTTGCTTTTCTAGAATTATTCCATAGGATCGCATCTTGCATGATCTTTTGACAATAACCTAAAGTAGCAAACCTTAAATTCAATTCTCAAGAATGAGACAAGAGTCATAAGGGTATATAACAAGGTTCTTCTCAACCTCAAGGGTCTCACACAATGTAAGATGAGATCTGGAGACTTACATTAATCCCTTTTGTGGTCAGTTTTGCATACATGGTACGAGTCATGTGCTACGTTATTTACCCATTTCGTTTAACTTGAACATCTTTCATTTACTAAATACCATACAGATGATAGTTTAAACTTACTTAATGTTTAACTTGAGTTCACTTATGTACTTAAAACCTATTCAGAACTCACATCTGGCAACGTAAGACAGATATAGTGATCATTAAATCACTTTGAACCAATTTCCTTGTGACATTTATGGTTTAAGTTTCTTGCTTTCAATTATCACCCAGATAATAAACTTTAAACATGTCTCATCTCTAGTGAGCATAAACACTAGAGATAATTTCTCGTGTGAGAAGGCCAATCTCTAATCTGTTTCGTATACTTGTGATTCATACCAAAATATATTTATGCAAAACACATCTATTCATGAATCAAATGATACACAATGTATAATCTTCATCATACATTATATCCAAAATATGACATTATAATGAGTAAACATACATAGAGAAATGTTTATCAGTACATGTCAGCATCTACGTAGTCCTAGTGACTTTACGTACCCAATGTATACATCTATGGAAATTGGCTTTGTCATTAGGTCTGTTATCATATCTTGTATATATATATATTTCATGTTCACTTCTCTTCGTGCAACTATATCTTTAATATAATTATACTTGGTATTTATATACTTTGTCTTACAATGAAATTTGGAGTCTTTAGTATAAGCGATTGCAGCGTGACTATCACAGTTAATGGTCACTGAATCAATTTCGCTTTTAGTGACTCCTAAATGCACTAAGAATCGATGAAGCCACACAGCCTCTTGTATTGCAGTTGAGAATATTATAAATTCAACTTCCATTGTGGATAATGCAACGCAAGATTATTTCTTACTTTTCCATGATATTTTTCCATGATTTAGTAAGAATACATATTCTGAAGTAGATTTTCTTTCATCTAAATCTCCTCAGTCTGCATCTGTATACCCTTATATACGAAGATCATTGCCTTGATAACATAATGCATAGTCCACAGTTCCCTTTAGGTACCTCAATATTCTCTTTACAACTTTCCAATGTGCTTGGCCTGGATTTGATTGATATCTGCTCACCATCCTAACAACGTAAGAAATATTTGGTTTTGTACACATCATTACGCACATAAGACTTCCAATTGCACTGGAATAGGGAACATTCTTCATTTGTTTTCGTTCTTGTGGCATTGACAGGTAATTTCTCTTACTAAGGCCTTCACTTTTAGTAATAAGATTATCAATTAGCTTGGAATTTTGCTTCCAGAATCGTTTAAGAATTCTTTGAATGTATATCTCTCGTAAAAACAATAATAATTTCTTCGAACAATCTCTTGAAATCTTGACTCTAAGAATGTATGCCGCTTCACCCATGTCTTTCATTTCAAATTTAGATGATAACCAATCTTTGATTTGTCTAAGGAACACACAGTCATTATAAGCAATCAATATATCATCAACGTATAAAGATTTTATCGTGAATGTATCTTTGGATCTCTTAACATACATACAATGGTTTTCATCATTTATTTGAAAATCATATGAAATAATTACGTTATGAAAATGAATGTACCATTATCTTGAAGATTGCTTCAACCCATAAATTAATTTTAATAACTGACATATTTCTTGACCTGCCTTGATGATTTTCATAACCGACATATTTCTTCTTTCATTACTTTCATTCATTTTTCTTTAGCAAGGTTAGTAAGAGCCTCATTTACATTCCTTGGCTCTTCTCACTCTTGCGAGATAATCATATTAATTTCTCCTTCAATCTTAAAATGACATCAGGGAATTATTCATCGATTACTTCATCCTAAACAAGGTTTATTATAAACAAATTCATGATTAATCTGATTGCTCCCACTTGGAACAGTCGTCATAGAGAACTTTTTTGTAGAATTGCTCTCACTCGGTTGAAGTTCCTCATCTTGATTCTTCATAACAAAATCATTCTGATTAAGCGTCTCATATAATAATAGGTCTTTACCTATTTCGCCTTGCTTGGGAAAATCATTTTTCAAGAATGTTATATCTCGTGATTTAAATTCAGTTACACCTTCATTAGCTTGTTCACCAATGAACATGTTTCCTTTTGAGTGTTTTGAGTATCTAATGAAAATACTTTTTCTCCCTCTTAGGCCTAATTTCTCATGTTTGTGAGAGAGATCATAAATATAGGCTGCAAACCTCTAAGGTCTAAGACATGACATGTCAGGTCTCCTACTATTTTACAACTCATATGGTGTGCTAATAACTGATTTCGTGGGCACACGATTAAGTAAATAGGTAGCTGTTAGCAACACATCGTCCCAAAAAGTGATTGGTAAATTTGCTTGGGCCATCATGAACCTAATCATTTTTAATAGCATTTTATTTCATCTTTCAGCGACGTCATTTTGTTGTGGGGTTCTGGGAATTGTTAATTGCCTTTCTATTCCTTTTTTATTTAATTGATTCTCAACCAAGTTCATATATTTTATGAAACAATCAAATGCTTTTGAATCAAATAGACATGACTATAGCGAGTATAGTCATTTATGAAGGTGATGAAATAGACTGCCCCACGTCTAGCTCTTACATTCATTGGGCCACAGATGTCAGAATGAATTAATTGCAATAGATATAAAGCTCATGTTCTCTTTCTAAATGGCTTTTTTGCCATTTTACCAGCTAAACAATGCTCACATGTAGGTAGATCTACTTGACTTAGATTATATAAAAGTCTTTCTTTAACTAATCGACTGATTCAATTTTGACTAATATGACATAGTCTAGAATGCCACAAAGTTGCATCATTGTTGGAATTACTAAATGTAAATAATGAATAACTAATATAATTATTGTCTTTTAACATGTCCAGTACTATAAAACCATCACATAAAAAACCATGACCATAATAAATAGATCCAAGATACAAATCCATTCAACTGCCATGGAAAGTTATATTGAAACCAAGTCTAACCAATATTAACATAGATGAAAGATTCCTACGAATTTGTGGACTATATAATACTTCATGTAGGATATCCGATTTATATGTACCAATTTCTTGTACAATAATTATAGAATTGTCACCTACATAAAGCTATCGACTACCATGTGGGAGTTTACGAAACTCAATGAAGGCATCTCGATCCTTCGCTATATGGTTGGTTGCTCCTGAGTCTGCAATCCACAAAGGTTGTGATTCAGTTAGAAAAACAGAACAAGAAATAGTGCTCCTGAGTCTGCAATCCACAAAGGATGTGATTCAGTTAGAAAAACAGAGCAAGAAATATTCACAGAACAAATGTTTGTACTATAAAGCTGTACCTTCTTAGACTCGGTACAATCTCGAGTAAAGTAGCCTTTATTACCACAATTATAGCACTTCATATGTTTTATGTTCTTCTTCTTGAAGAGACGCTTTCCCTTTCCACGTTGGTTCCATTTTTTCTTCTTAGATTCCTGATGAGAGTGGTTGAATTTTTTATTCTTCTTCCACTTGTGTCCACCATATTGCTTGCGTTTGTTGTTTATACCTCTAAGTGATCTAGAACTAAATGCATATGCCTCAGAAGACATCTTTAAGGCTTTAAGACGCTCTTCTTCTAGGATGAGATGCCGTGTAGCATCTTTCATTGTCTTGATGTTCTCATTTTGAGTTAGGTACATCTTCATATGCTCCCAACTCTGAGACAATGAACGAATCACAGCTTGTACTTGTTGTTCATCAGAAAGCTCATGACTAACATCATTTAACTCACTTACTATGTTGGACATTTGCCTTAGATGCTTTTGCATTGTATCATTTAGGCGATTCTTGTAAGTATCAAAATTAATTGTAAGTGACCTCACTTTGGTCACTGAAGAACTTCTAAAACGAGCAGCCGATACGAACCACTTGTCCTTTGCAGTTTCAAATTTACGAAACTCTAGCATGATATCATTATCTATGCTATTCAGCAACGTGATGCGAGCTAAAGAGTTCTTCTTTTTCCACAATTTATATGCATCACGGTCCCTCCTCTGCTGGGCCGTAGTGCCCTCTTCAAGAAATTCTATGGTTAGGTTTAATGGTTCAAGAGTCTCTTACTCCTCTAGCACATATTGGATTTTCATATTCCAGATTTTATAATTGTCACCATTGAGTTTCTCAACCTTCTTGAGCTCAGCAACAATATTCTTTGAAGTAATAGCCATTTTGAAACACTAAGTTTCTATAATACAAAAGAAATATATATGCACATTAATGTCATATTAATCGTTTAGAGTAAATAATTTGATCACAATTGCTTATGAAATCAAAAGTCCACTAATGTGTTTAATGATCATTCATACAACAATTGAATCCTAATTACCTTACTCTAGACGAATTCTTATATGGAATTCATGTAAATATATTACATAAATATCAAGACTTTGTTCTTATAAAACAACATATTGCATTAAATGTGCTACAACCTACGAATAGTATATAGGTAACGAACCCTACGAGGAAATGAGTTCATGAGTTCGCGTGACATAGTTTGCAAAGCTCGATGTACAATAGCTCTTATTATTTCCATTGGAAGACCTATAGGATACAAAGTCTTAATCAACTTCCTTCTACTCATCTCTTTAATATATGTCATCACTAACAAATTATAAGTCTTCTTATTAGGCATATTATTCTAAAGCATTTGTAACAGTTTGCCTTGAGGTTGAGGTAATGTTGCAAGCAAAGTCATGTACTTTACTTTAACATCTGCATAAGCTAGACAACCTCCATATTATAACTCTTGCATCATGTTATTAACAGAAATAACATGTTGTGTTAGACTATCTCCAGGCATCAAACACATGTTAACGTCTTTTCTGTGCCTCACATCGAATAAGTTTAGGCGTCCGCTTAATAATAGACACCTTCCTGAAAAACAAATTTTTAAGGAATCAGAAGAGCATACAAAATAAACAAATTATTTTGTCTAACACATAGCGAACTCATGCTCATTGAATGGAAACAATTTAATTCTATTAGCAATTTATTGATCTAATCAAATTATGCTATTAATATCTAATCAATTAGAAACTTATTTCTAATTTAAATTATAATTGAACTAATCAATTTGTCTTGGTTTAATTTGAAACTAATTTCTAATAAAATTCCTTTCTAATTTCAACTAAACAAATTAGTATTGATTTAATTAGAAAACATATGTCTAATTTTAATTCAACAAAATAATACAATTAGAAAACTCATTTATGATTTTGTTGGTTTTTAGAAACTTATTTCTAAGTTTATTTTAACTAAACGAATTAATTTAACTAAATTAATTAGTTTGTGTAAATTAGAAAACTTATTTCTAATTCTTTATGTTACATTTAATTTAAAACATCAATATAAATATTAAGGTTTAGCCTAACCTCAATGTGGTTATTAAGGCCTAAGCCTTCAATCCTAATGAAAAAAGTCATATATTATGGATCCAAGTCATAGCCCATAAGGCATCACATAGACATGACCCATTCATTGTTTGCTAGCCTAAAAAAGCTTATTATCACTTTGGATCACAACGCTTTAACCCTTTCTCCACATATCAGTACAGCCCAAAAACTCTAACCCATTCTTGGTTATTATGACACATATATCCAAAAACTATAACAAAAACAGGCCATTGAGAAGCCACGTGCTTCTTGTTTGTTTTCAAGAAGAGAGGTCTTCTTCCTCCTCTTTCTGCAGTTCTGATCTCTTTTTTTTAAAAATCTATTTTGGCTTCTAATAGCAGCGGAACCGCGCCTCTTTTAAAGGACAACGCAAACTTATGCGGTTGAGTGTTTCTATCTTGGTGTTGCAGAAAACAAAAAAAAACTTCTAGAGAGAGAAGTAACGTGGAAAGGAACTATCTCAGAAAACTGAAGACAATAGACAAACAGCTGAAATGAAGACCTCAATATACAAACCTCAGTTTTTTCGAATGCGAGACTTAATAACGAAACAGTCGACGGTTCGAATCATATAACCCTAAACAAAGGAGAATCCAACTTTTGAAAAAATCACAAATTTCAGATACAAAGCCTGTGAGAGACTTTTATGACAAAACTCCACTTTGTTTGTTTTCAAACAAACAATACTAGAAAATGTGAAAACAACCCCATCTTCATTAATGGTGAAGTAACAAAACAAAGGAAAACCCTATGATTTCTAAACGATTATTGAATGCCTTTCTACAAAAACAGAGTCAGGTTCTACTTTCCTTAAAAGTCAAAAGCATTGATATTCATATAATTATGCACAAATAAGATAGAACATCATCACTTAGATCATGTTAAACAGAATCTTTCCATATGCATACAAAACAAAAATCACGTACTTGGATTCTTGTTGTAGTTCCACCGGTTAAAGAACTTTTTTTGCAGATCTTCATTATTATTATTCTTATCTATCCATTCTGTGGTTTTAAATTCAAAACCTTAACTACCTTTGGTAGTTATTTAAAGTATAATGACCATAATAAACCTCATGGGTGTATGTGATTCATTATCTCCCACTCACACATGATTAGTTTTAATCTAATTAAAAAACTCTTGCAGTTTTCATACTTGTTCAATAACTGGTGTGACTAGTATGCGACGAGAGCACATTGCCATATATCTGTTAGGAGTATATGACATCTTGATTAACAAATTAATCCTAGGACTTATGTGTCCTTGAGTAGACATTGTATGCTATACCCTAGGTCATATCTCGCAGTTGCACTTTCCTTTGATCTCATTTAGTTTCTTTTGTCATGATTGTATCCAAGTTCTCTACTAAAGAGATGATGGCCATTTATAAATACTTTTCATGCGAGTCAATGATCTAAATAAATGATCTTCTATTCTCAATTCTCAATTCTCTTTTGAATTTAATTTAATTTGCTTTCTTAGAATTATTTCATAGGATCGCATTTTGCATGATCTTTTGGCAATAACTTAAAGTAACAAACCTTAAATTTAATTCTCAAGAATGAGACAAGAGTCATAAGGGTATATGACGAGATTTTTCTCAATCTCAAGGGTCTCACACATTGTAAGATGAGATCTGGAGACTTACATTAATCTCTTTTGTGGTCAGTTTTGCGCACATAGTACGAGTCATGTGTTACGGTATTTAACCATTTTGTTTAACTTGAACATCTTTCATTTAAGAAATACCGTACAGATGATAGTTTAAACTTAATGTTTAACTTAAGTTCACTTATCTACTTAAAACCTATTCAAAACTCACATCTGGCAACTTAAGATAGATATAGTGATCATTAAATTACTTTGAACCAATTTCCTTGTGACATTTATGGTTTAAGTTTCTCGCTCTCAATTATCACCTAGATAATAAACTTTAAACATGTCTCATCTCTAGTGAGCATAAACATCAGAGGTGATTTTTTGTATCAGAGGGCCAATATTTAATCTGTCTCATATATTTGTGATTCATCCTAAAATATATTTATGCAAAACACATATATTCATGAATCAAATGATACACAATGTATAATCCTCATCATACATTATATCCAAAATATGACATTATAATGAGTGAACATACACAGAGAAATGTTTATCAGTACCTGTCAACATTTACGTAGTCCTAGTCACTTTACATGTCCAATATATACATCGTCACTAGAAGCACAATGTTGTACATTGTCACTAGAAGCACAGATATTTAAGTGATTTAGAAGCTCTCTGCTGTTAAATCTGTTTGCTAAGGAATCAAGTATGAATATAAGAACATTAATACACATCCATTTAAGAGTTTAGGGAGCAATATATATCTACTCTTACAATTTTCTCTAATAGTATTTTCTAGTATTGGTTTGAGGTTTTAGATACCTAAACCTTGAGCAATGTTCTTACGTTCATTATCCTTTGGAAAACAGATAACCACTCAGTTTGCTGGCAATTACTGCATCGGATAGACTCAATGATCCTCGATGGAACTATTAACACTGCAGAGGCATCTGATCTTAGAAATATGGTCATGAGTTGCAAATTTAATGTAGCTGATATGTTCTCTGACATATTGCTGAAAGGTGATTCTGAGGTTCTAGCAGAACTCCGCCACGTCTCAGATGGAAGAAAAAAGTACTATCATTTGTTGAACGCTACAACTCTTTCCTTAACTGATTCCCAATGCTTAAAGATAACACGTTAGGTACTTTTGCATATATAACAGAAATCATACTGATGATTATACATTTTGTCTTGATATATTTTGAAGAGAAATGTAGGATTCTATGATATCATTACAAACCAATGCTTGCATGGGCAATAGAGGCATGCTGCTAGGATTTTTGATTTATCTCATTTAGCTAAAGATGAAATGCTGTTTGCAAATTGTGCAGCCTAGCCTCTGTACGAGGATTGCAAGAAACAATGTTTTACTTTCAATAGTTTGTCATCTTCTTACAAACTCTTGAATCTTTTCTTTTAATCGTATGTCAATTTCAGGAATACTTTCCATGTTATCCACATTTGTACCGAAATGGAACCATTGGTCGTTGGATCCCTGGCATCATATGTGAGGGGCTTATCACATGCTTTACAGAAAAAGGGCCATTTTGTGGAGGTTATTTTACCAAAGTTAGTGGCGTAACCTATACAGTTTGATGTGCTTCTTATGATGTTTACTTAAAACTTTTATGATATTAATTATCCTATTTTCTAGAAAAGCTAGTGGTTATAGTTCATGAAGAATGCAAAACTTGTTAATGCTTCTCTCTTTTTTGTTTTTCATATGGCATGCTTTGGAGTCATTTGTGCCAAGTTATAACAATAAAAATGAGTACAAATCTTGATAGGTGTATGGAGTGATAAACTTTTGCATATAATTATGATTTCTTATGTACCAAAAGAAAATTTTCAACTGTCTTGGGTATGATTTTATCATGAGAAATCCTTGAATTTGTGACTGAATGCATTTATTTTCTGAACAGGTATAAGTGCCTTGACCTCACTCATGTTCATGGGTTGCGAGAAATTGAAGCAGAGTCTTATTCATATTTTGATGGCCAACTGTATGGGAACAGAATATGGACAGGGTGAGCTTTGGCCTTTAAATGGTACATTAAGATTTTTTGGGTTCTAGTTTTTGATTAATTCCATTTGTTCATTATTCACCGAAGAAAGAACTGTTAGACAAGTGATTGACGTACATCACTTGTAGAGCATGTACCACCGCCCTGTTTGTATTGACTTTATTGCTGATGCTCATTTTCCAGTGTTGTCCATGGCATTGGAGTTACGTTTATTCAACCTCTGCAGTACTCATCCTTCTTTGATCGTGAGAGAGTATCTGGCTATGCGGATGACTTTGAGCGGTCAGTATAATTAAGTCATAATTTCTGGAAATGATTGATCTATAGTTCTGCATTTCTGAGTTGTTCTTGCACTATTGGGTAAACTCCACGGGATGGAACGGAGCTGTGGGCTCAATGTTAACATGATTTGATCACGGCTTAGTTGGCGAGGAATGTCGAAGAAATTGCTCTATTCTTCTAAGAAAAAAGAAAATCTATTCATAAGTTTATTAGACTGTTTTCCTACCTTTAATGTATAACTTCAACAAATAAAATCAAGTTGCTTGCTGATGTAGGTAGTCACTGATAAGTTTATTCTTCAATAAAATTATTTAGCTTTCTGCATCTCTAGTGCACATGCTGGCAACTCAGCAAGTAAGTTAACTGCTGTTTAGGTTTCATTTTTTAACGACATTCAGATGCATGGCTGAGGATACATTTCCTTTCATTCAGTAGTCATTTACCTCAGTTTTTGGAGTCCTCATGACACTAATTTATACGGGAAGGAGTAAATGAACAGGTCATGATGCTCTTACTATGAAAAGAAAGAAAAGAAGCTCCAAGGATTTAGGATAGGTTGACTGAGATTCAGTTACGGGAAAATAAGATGTGAACAGGATGGCCTTCATTGTCATTTTATAATCCAATCTATTCTGGTTTTTTATTTGAGTTCCTTCTAAACTATATACCGCTTTATTTCCTTTTTGATAACTATTTTCATATTGTTTCTTACCTGTTGATGAGATATTTCATGTTTCAGGTTCATCTATTTCTCTCGTGCTTCACTGGATTATATAACAAAATCTGGGAAGCGGCCTGATGTGTTACACATCCACAACGGGGAGACTTCTATTGTTGGACCACTTTTCTGGGATATTTTTGTTAATCAGGTAAAAACATAAAATTTCTTTTATTAGCTTTCTCTCTCTCCTCAGATGTACTAATTCAACATTAACTTCTCGCATCCTCATTAGCATCTCCTCTTCATCTAAGAATGGAATGAATGTGATCTAGTTGGTCTGGTTCACATGGATGGATGCTAATACTCCCCAAACAAAAGTGCTATGACACATTAAAGTGATATTTCTTTCAACTTTTTTAACAGTTGAATTGATTTATGTTTTCCTTGCTTGCCACTCTTGTTCCAAGGAGCCATCATGCAAGTTGGAGTTTGAAGGAAAGATTTTATTGCTTGTGTTACTTCTTTACTAGTTCCAGTTAATTTGTCACTGAACGATTGGAAAAACTTACTTTACCCTTCAAAACATGGATCAGTAACCTCAATTTTCAATATAGGAAATTATTTCTATTCTCAGCAGAATTTGGAGCACTGTAATGAGATTATGTTTCTTTTGTACTGGGTGAGGTAGGGGTGCTGCTGTTGTATATCTATGGTAGTGAACAATGGAAATGTCATAGTACACACTCATATTGTACTCAAGTTTTAGAACTTTCTGTAATATCTGAACAAGTTGGTCAGAGGGAAAATTTATGATTTTGCTAAAATGATTCTCATGATACTTTGATCTTGATTTTATATACAGGGACTTGGAGTTACTAGAGTGCTATTGACATGCCATGGTTTTGATTCTCAGGTGGATACTTTTGTTTCTTTGATTTTGGTTTCACCACTTCTGACTAACCTAATATTGCACCCTACTGTTCTGGCAAATTAGTGGCTTTAGCAACCTCTATGTGGACTTGGTCGGGCTTTTGTTTCTTTGATTTTGGTTTCATCATCTCTGACCTAGTAACCAAATATTGCAACCTACTGTTCTGGTAAATTAGTGGCTCGAGCAACCTGATAAACTAACACTATGTGGACTTGATCCGGCTAGACTTCACCGCGCTGATCGTTTGCAAGATAATTCAAAGACACATCTCATCAATGTTTTGAAGGTCATTTTTATGCTTCCTGCAAATGAAATGCTATCTATTTCTGCAATCTATCTTTATTAGTGATATGTTTATTTCAAAGTCGTCTTTTTATCTAGAGATTTCGCTATAGATAATACTAACTCTTCTTTTGCATCATTACAATGTGAACAACAATTTTACATAATGATATTATGCTCACAACTTGAGTTAAAAAATGTTATGCAATCAGTAGTTTGAGCATCGTTCTTCTGTGAATTGCAGGGGGGAGTAGTATACTCTAATAAGGTTATTATATTGTCTTCCATGCATTCGAAAGGCAGGATAATTCGCAGCCTAAGTCATGGATTGGAACCTACCTTATCAATGCACAAGTAAGTTTCAGACCTTGAGATTTTGTCAAAGGAAAAATCTTTAGCTATGCAAGTTAACTGGATAACATGTTTCTCTTTTCTTTTTTTTTTTCTCATTCCTGCATGGGTGTATTTCTGGAACATCCGTACAAAAGAACATTCTTGACTTTTATTATTTTATCTTTTAGCAAGATAAGTTATCTGATCCCCTCTTCATAAAGAGACAAGGTACTTGTTGCTCCTTATGGATTTGACGACTCCAACTGGGATCCTTCAAAGGACAAATTTCTTCCACAAAATTATTCCATGGAGGACATGCAAGGGAAAAGTATCTGCCGAAATGCATTGCAGCAGCAGATGGGTTTAACCAACAATTCTTCTATGAGTATTGTAAGCATTACATTTGGACTTCATGGTTTGTTTATCATTCTTGTAAGTATAACATCCGGTGAACTGGTTGATAAATTTGTTGCCTGGCCTTGCTAGGAAATATACCGTCAATAAAATCAAACCCATCATGAAAGAAAGTAACTAGTATTTGTATGCATCTAGGTTTTAGTTTCAGACTTCTGTATTTTCGAGAGTTTGTATGTTAAAATAGATATGGAAGCAAAGGACAGCCAGTAGTCTCTACAAGCACTTTTATTTTCTATGGGAACAGTTAACTTGAAAGTATAGCCATGATTGCTGTTAGGGCCAGGCAATCAGAAGGAATCTAAAATCTGATGCTTAGAATTCTGAGAACAAACGCTTCCTCTCCTATCTGCCATCAGACTGATTAACTTGTTATGCATATAATATAAGATATATTTCACAAGTGGTGTCAACTCAGAATCTGATCTTGGTGGTTTTAGGGTGTTATGCTTTTCCTTCTTTTGGTCTAAGCTCCTTGTTACTTGGTCAAATAGTTAGTCCAGACAAATTTATCCCAACTGATTAATGTCCCAGAGTCAAACAACATCCATTTCCATGGATATTCCATCTTGTTGATTACTAGAGTATAATAAAACTCTTAATGTATTTTGTTTTTCTTGTTTTTCTCCATTTGATTCGTATCCTAAAGGCAAAGATGTTTACCAGGTTGGAAGCATCTTACCAGAAATATCAGATAATGATCTGGATAATCTGAAAGCGATTGTTGGGAATACTATAACGACCAGGAAGGATGTTCAGGTTCTTTGTATCGCAGAAACTGTTGGATATACTCTGAATGCTAAAAAAATTTGATATTGGCTCTTTTAATGAGGATGCTTTCAAAGTACTTGGAACAATGAGTCATAAAATGTTATATTCTCATTTCAGTCTGCGTAGAGTTTCTGTAGACTCAGTCCTGCAGAGACTTTCTATAGATTTGGTCCTGCAGATGCTTTTCGCTTAATTTTAAATTTGTTGGTTGTTCCCACAGTTCATCTTCATGGCAAGCAAAATGACCACTACAAGCAGGGCACTGGAGCTTCTTGGGCAGGAAATCAAGGTATGGGATACCCTCCTTTTTCCCTCTCCCTGTATTTTGGGTGTATTTACTAAGGAATTTCTGAAGAGAAAAGGAATAGGGTGACATGAAGACATTTTTATTCGATTGCAGGCATTAATTCAAAATTGATTAGCATCATATGTATTCAGCATGAAATGGTAAAGTATTTACAGGAACTGATATGTTAGAAAACTGTCTTTTGAGTAGTTTCCATTGTTTCAACCTAAATGAACAACTGCATATACAATTTTCAGGTTCTTGAAATTCAGAGTTCAACCATAAGACCCAAGCAACCTGTCTTCTAAACATAAATAGAAGAGATAAAATAAAATCCATGCTTATTATACCCTCTTCATTTTTTACGAGTCCCTTTGTCTTGTTTATTTTGCCTACGTCAACAGGATGAAACAGTGAGATTAGTGAACAAATATGATGAAGTCCTCTCACATCTGATCATGGCAGGATCAGATATCATATTGTGCCATTCTTTTCATGATCCTGTGCTCCAAGTGCCCGTAAGTATCGTTTTCTTATAAGCCAAAACTTTAGCTCACATACTTGGAATTTCTTATGTTTGATAATCTTGCAATTTGTTTTCTTTTGCTTATATGAATGCTCATAAAATTGAAGCCAGTTCCCAAACATCTGATTTTGACAAAACAAAATTGACACCAGCAAGTTCACCTCTCGGTCATTTTGCCAGACTTGAATCCAGTCGGTGCTGTTTCTGGCTTACAGAAAAGTTACCTATTATATCTGATATACACCTTCTCTTCTCTCTTATTCTTTATTTTTTACCCTCTTCTCCATTTACTACCCCTGACTTGCCATTTCTAGGCTCTGTGGCGCGAGCTATTGCATTATCGTAGATGTATATCGTTTTTAAGTTCACAGACTGTTTTATCTTGTTTTGTTGCTCAATAAAATCACAACCAAGCCGGCTTTTGTGAGCTATTTTCTTAATTATTTCTTGCATATTGACCATATATGTAGCTCAAAGCTTTGAAATATGGAGCAGCTCCAATAGAAATAGCAGCCAGTGAGAACAGATTCAGGTAACTGATCTTTATTCTAAGGAACTGCAGAGCAGCTTGTTCTCCTCTCTGACCAGAAACAAACATGACATATGTATTCTACTGCAATGTGTCTTAGCAGATATTTTGTGGATCACGAGCAAGAAACCTCAAAATTTTCGCTCTTCATGAAGTCTACCTTTGGCAATATGTCTCTGAGCCAGGCACTAGATGAAATGGTGAGTTTGACATTTAAAAGATGAAACTTTTCATATCTGGTTTTTCTAAAATTTGGTCAATATCTGGTTTTTTGTAGAGGAATAACCCTTTGAAATGGAACGGAAAGATAGTGGATGCCATGTCGAAAGATTTCTCCTGGAATGGAGAATGCTATGACATTCATGTTTCTGCATACACAGCCATAAAAAATATGTGAAAGTAGATCCCTATGCTCATCTAATCGTCTACTGATGTCATTATGTATAGGTAGAACATAATGTTTGGGTTTTGCATATGGCTTATTTCAGGTTTTACACTCAAATTGTGAGGATCTTAGGTGGGTTTTGTAAGAGGGAGCATTATTACATTTATGTACTTCAGTTGTATGAATAGAAAGAATGGTATGTCTTTAGAATGTTACTTTCCTATTTCTGTGTCACTCCTCTATGAGCATTTTTGGCTGTAGCCCTCTGTAATTCACTTAAAATGTTTAAAAGAATAATTAATGGAAGATCAATATACATTAAAATTTATAAATATTAATTACATTGAATTTATTACTTAAATTTGAATTATTAATTCACTAATACTTTACATAATTAAAAATTAATAATTATCACTTCATTACCTTATAATTAAATAAGTTTAATGTTTTTAAAACAAGATCTTACATGAAATCTTGTTAATAGAGTTTTGTTCTCTTATTACTCATGAGACTAGAAAAATTTTAAGTCGAGCCGTTATCTATTTTGTGACTTCAAGAAAAATTACATAAAAAGCTTTTCTTTAAGGTGAAGGAAGAGATATAACGAAGAAGACTAATGGTAGCTGATAGATCGAAGCGTTGAATTGTAGATGGATAAAGTTTCGATCTTTATGAAGGCTAATTTGCCACTGTACTCTTTTAAGTTTTAACAAAATATCGCAAGTTTTATATGTATAATACTTTATTTGTACCCCTACAACGTCAAAGGCCTCATCTCTCTGGGTCCTCTCGACAACCACCGTCACCACGTCCGGCGTTTAATTGGACCCACCATGGCTAAGATCTCATCGGAGGAAGCTCCTCCGGCGCCTTCATGGTTCACCCCTAAAAGGTTGTGGCTTTCCCCTCCTTTTCTTTTGGAAAAGAAAAGAAATTTCTGATTGGTCTCTTGCTTTGAGTTGGTGAAAACAAAATATGCCTGCGGCTAGTTGCTTTTTTCTGTGGATGTTATAATGGGTTTTCCCATTTTTGTGCTTTTAACAGGTTGCTTTTGATCTTTTGTGCGATTAACATGCTGAATTATGTGGATCGTGGGGCCATAGCGAGTAATGGGGTCAATGGTAGTCTTAGTACTTGCGATGATAAGGGAATTTGCACTGCTGGTAGTGGGATTCAGTAAGCACCATAATTCTTCTAGCTTGCTGTTATCTCTACACATCAATATTTTTGTGTTTGGATTTTCATCAGCTAGTTGTCGTTCTGTTTCTGGGTACTTAAATCTTTTCGCTACTTATGTTTGTATCTGTACCTGTTGTGCAGGGGAGATTTCAAGTTAAATAATTTCCAGGATGGTGTTCTATCCTCTGCATTCATGGTTGGACTTCTCGTGGCATCCCCAATTTTTGCTTCATTGGCCAAGAGGTGAGAATCTATATTGCTCATGATATGTTTTGATTCTCAAGTTTTGACTGGGGTGTATATGTGGTAAAATTTGTGCTTTTCTGGCTTTATTTGTATTGTTGATTAGGAGATCGAGTAACTAACTCTGATTTCCTTGAGTGTCATTGATCTTTCATATTGTAATTTGCTTTGCGAGTTCTCATTGTCTTTTTTGCATTTGCAGTGTCAACCCCTTCAGGCTTATTGGAGTTGGTTTATCAGTTTGGACTTTTGCTACAGCTGGGTGTGGTAGTGCGATTGATTTTTGGTCTATTGCAATTTGCCGTATGTAAGTGTCAGAGTTTATTTCCCTCCCAAAAGTTAAAACTTCTAAATGCTTTTTGTATGTTTTCCTCATAAATTTGTTAGTTTTACCATTAATCTTGTCCTTTTAGGCTAGTTGGTGTTGGCGAAGCATCTTTTATTAGTCTTGCTGCGCCATTTATAGATGACAATGCTCCAGTTGCACAGGTCTGCAGGATTTTGTTCTATACACTCGTATTTTTTTTAAGCTTGTAAAGGCTTTACAATACCTGAAGTTATTTGCTTTTGTTGCTGAATGTGCTTTGCTTCTTTCCATTTTATAGAAAACAGCCTGGCTTGCAATGTTTTACATGTGTATCCCTACTGGAGTTGCTTTGGGCTATGTCTATGGTGGATTTGTAAGTATTCGTGCTACGCTAGTAGCTTCATTTTTCTCTATTTCTCTATACATAAACCTTTAATTGCAGTGAACTATCATCTCTTGGTTGGAGTGCAACTTCTATCATGACCTGCCAAAGGGATTGTTTGCTCTGTTACCATTAGATTTGTCTGGGAATATCCTTGATGTTATTATTCTTTTTGTTTGCTAAATGATTAGGTGGGGACCCATTTTAACTGGCGCTATGCATTCTGGGGAGAGGCACTTTTGATGCTTCCCTTTGCTATTTTCGGATTTGTCATGAAACCTTTACAACTGAAAGGTGCACTAACTGTGATGTATCATTTATGCTTTAAAACCTCTGTGTACTTCTCTGCGGCATATTTACTTGTAACGAAAACAACAGGTTTTGCTCCTGCGGAATCAAGAAAGCGATTAGACCCTGACACAACTGAATCTGTAACAAAAGGTACTCCATCTTCCTCATCATTGTTATTGTTTTGCTACTGTTCCTTTTAACCCATCTATGCTCCGGATATAGATTTTTTAACTGGATTCAGAGAGAATAACCTACATAGTACTTTTACCTTTTCCTTTAGGATCTATGTTTATTACGAAGTTTTTGCTATATCACTATTTTAGTGATTGAACACTGGTAGATATGGGGTGATGCTGGTATTTATTTGAAATTTCATTTGGGATCTTTTATTGTGAGAAGCTCATGAAGCAGCGGCCATTTATATGTTTTGATCCTGTGAATTTGAACAGTCTTATCAGATTCACGAAATGGCAAGCACTATTATCTTTGGTGCATCTCTTATTTGAAACTCTGAATACGTTACGGTTACAGCATCTTGGAAAATTGTAATGTATCATGCTTATATAATAGATAAGACTCAAGCAAACCCCATCAATTGTCATACAGTAGGGTTTTAAAGTTACACCTGCAGAAAATTGCATTAAATGCAAGTATGGCAATTGGATTGATTATTTATTAGCAAATATTTGCAAATAATTATGTGCGAAGATCAATTATATGTGCTGAATATATGTTCATGAAGCATTGTTCTTTGTTCGTGATTTATATTGATTTGTATTAAAAATCTTTTATGTTGATATTATTGTTATTCTAGAGCTCAGTTTTCTATTTTTGAGTATTGATACTTTGTTTAGTGTGCATATTATAACAATGCATGTGAATATGGATTTTTATATGAAAAAAAGCCTTTTATGTTGATTTGGTTGTTATTCTTGAGGTTGGTTTTCTCTTTCTGAGTGTCAATATTTTGTTTAACGTGCAGAAAATGAGTCAATACATGGGAGCAATAAAGAATGTGTTGTCAGTCATGAATATGTTAAAGCATCTGAGTAAGTTCCTCATTCTTCAGATGAAGTACTTTGAGGCATTTATTTTTATGTATGTTCTGGAAATTTTAAATTGCTTGCTTTCTGTAATTGCAAAATTTTTTTGGAAATTTTTAATTGTCAAAGCAGCTCTTTGTGGTTTCTTATTCCTTGTGATTTGAACAATTTGGCAGGTGATAACAATGAGTGCATACATGAGATTACGAATGATATGATCTTTAATTTGACTTAATCTCTGTCATTTTGCTTTCTCCATGGCAGGTTTAAGGGTATTCCCAGATTGTTGCATCAGCTATCACACTTCTCTAAGGATATGAAAGTGCTTCTTCTTGATAAAGTCTATCTTGTAAATATGCTGGGTATTAAGCTCACTCCGTAGCTTCTCCTTTGTCATGTATTGTAACTAAATATCCTCTCAATACCACATAACTGATCATTAGCTTGTTATCTTCTCACATTTTCTTGTTTATTATGAATTCATGCCAGAGAATAAATCTGCTAAGTTGTCCTTTTATTGTTCCATAAAGATATTGTAGGCAGTGGTCATATTCAGGATATCTACTATTACATTGTTTCTCAGGTTACATAGCATACAACTTTGTTATTGGAGCATATTCATACTGGGGACCAAAAGCTGGCTATAACATTTATCAGATGGTATGCGCTTTCTTTTCTTCTTTTCTGTTTTAATTGAATGCCTTCTTGTGTTGTATATTATATGCTGTTTCCACTTATTTATTTTTTGTCTTTGCCACTGTTTATTGATTGGTTTTTTGTGATGACGGTAATGAGGGATAATCTTGAGGTTTTGACAGAGTAATGCAGATATGTTGTTTGGAGGAATCACAATTGTATGTGGGATCTTTGGAACATTGGCAGGAGGGTTTGTGCTTGATCGCATGACTGCTACAATCTCCAATGCCTTCAAGGTAAGTTATGCGACATGTTATGAGATTTCGTTTTACATTGTCATCTTACTTGAGGTCTTTGAAATCATGGGATTTTGAGGGCATCTTTTTCTTCTTTTGAGGACTCATATGCCTTCATATTCCACCTGTTATTCTCTCTCTTACTCTTTTAGAAAAAGATCCCAAGTGAAGAAGATAGCAGTGTGGTCCTTGCCTCCTGTTTATTTTCGTAGTTTTAAGAGTAATTTGAATTACTAATTCCAGTGTTTTTATTCTGAGAAGTTGAATTTATGCATTCTTAAGTTATAATTTTAAACTTCATGCAAGTCTTATGTGGATACTTTGGAGTAAATATCGAAAACACTCCCTTCCCTTTCTATCATGCTGAACCTCTCTTAGCAGAGATATTCATTATTTCATTTGTTGTCTATTGAAGAACAAGCATTTTCTTTGTGGATTTCCACAGGAATGGTTTGTTGTAGATGCTGCTTAATGTCGTATTTCTGCTTTTGTCACAGCTGCTTTCGGGAGCAACGTTTTTGGGTGCAATATTCTGCTTTAGTGCATTCTGTCTAAAGAGCTTGATTGGCTTCATTGTCCTTTTCTCGGTGGGTGAGATACTAGTGTTTGCTACACAGGTAACTTCAATTTCCAGTTGGGTTAAATATATTCCCCAAAAGATATTGTGCTTATAGTGATTATTTGCACTTTCTCATGAAAGAACAACTACACCTGTTTTGTTCATTGGTGTTATTATTTGCTTGATCACAATCACTTGTTCGGACCTCGACTTGTCAATCAGAAACAAATTAATTATATGCATGTATATGTGGATATACATAGAAATACTTAGAAGCACATTTTCCTATTGCATTTTCTTTAAAATGCTAACAGATACCATTGCAAATTTCTTCTGCAGGCTCCGGTAAATTATGTGTCTCTTCACTGTGTCAAGCCTAGTCTGAGACCATTATCTATGGCTATCTCAACTGTATCAATTCATATCTTTGGTGATGTGCCTTCCTCACCGCTAGTTGGGGTCCTCCAGGTGTGCTTTAAAGTCCTATTCTGAAAACTTCAGGAAATCCAAGTATTCTTAGACTGCTAGTTCATGTACATGACAGTGCATGAGAAAATTTTGGCATATCATTCTTTTTAGTATTAATATTCTCATCCTGATGAAACAATACACGACGATTTTAAGGCACATTCAGCTTCTCCTCTAGCCTTGCACTGGACAGACTCTTGATTCTTTCATATCATAATAGCATGCTTAACCTAGGTTCTTACTAAATGTACTTTCTAATGGATCTCAAAGAGCCACGTTACGAGTTTGATGGGTTTCATTCACAGGATCATGTGAACAACTGGAGGGTAACAGCACTTGCTCTAACAGCAATATTATTCATCGCAGCTGGAGTATGGCTTATAGGTAAGTTAATGGCTACTATACGAATGCATTTCTTGTCAGTATCTCCTTTCTGCTTATCCAGAAAACTATACCATATCTTGGAATTGAAGCTTCTTTCGCTTTGCTTGTTAACTTGGTCCAGGTATCTTTATCAAGAGCGTAGATATGTACGACGATAACGAAAATCAAACATCTACACCTGTCAAGACCGACATGGAGCCATTGCTTGGATAGGAACAGGTATGAGATGTGAACCGCCATCATCAACTATCCTGTAACGAAAATTATACCTGCAGAAAGTTGCTCAACACTTGCATTCTTCAACCAAAATAGGGCCGCTAGTGCAGTTATTTCAATACCCTTTTGTGTATAGTGTTCCATAAGATAATGTATATATAGCAAAACTGTCCTCATTTGTGAATACAGAAAGACCTACTTGTGCTCACGTTTCCAATGATTGAAGAGAAGACATGGTTTAAACGTGAAAACTTGTCACTGAACCTTAGTTGGATATGTATCATTCTCTTGTGTCCAACTCTTTGATTTGCAGTTACCAGTGGACCTACTCGTGATCTAATTGTACTAAAAATATTAATGAAGAAGTAGCAAAGTTAAGAGTAGAGTCTGCAATTTCCTTTTGCCTGGACGTTCGTACGAGCTGTATAGGTTAACTGTCAATCAGTCTGCTGCCAAGATGACAATGGGTTGATTTTGGTCTGATGGCTTTTTGGGTTAGAAGTTTGATCGGGTTCATATAATTTAATAAAACGCCATCATTATAATTAAATTAGATCGGTTTAGACCGGGAATAATCCAGTAATTCGAAGTTTTATCATTGAAATTATTTGATTTAGGGATATCAATGGGTTGACTTACGGGCATAAATTTAGAAGTTTTCAATGAGCTAATCTATGGATTAAATCAGGCTTATATTGATCTGAGGCTTAATGTTAGGTCTTGGGTTACTTTGAGTAATTCAAGCTCGAATTTAATTAAAAAGTTATTTTATACATTTATTTTTTTAAAAATTATTTAAAAAAATTAGTAAGACAGCTCAATAGGTCAGCTCATTGTCTTGAAATAAAGACGATATATAAGTAAACTAAAGAATGAAAAGGACCGGACAAGTAAGAGTGGCTCAATAAATTTTAACTTCTCACTTAAGTCTTGTATTTGTAGGAAATTTTGAGTTTGAATCATTAAAGAGAGAGTCTTAAGGGCTTAGAATTAGTTCGACGAAATTGAGGTACTTAGGAGGCGTTTGGTTTGAGAGTTTGGGAATGAAGGAATGAAATAATTGTAAAAAACAGTGTTTGCTTTAGGATTTTTAATTCCAGGGGAATGGATTCATCCAATTAAATTTCGGAATCTATTAAACCCACCAACAAGTTGGGTATTGAGTTTTTATTCCAATATAAGTTTTTATCATGTTTATTTTTTATTCTTTTATTCTTAGCTTTTGTCTAACCATCCTCTTTATTTCCTTATCGCCTCTCAATTTCTTACGATCTCCTATCTTGCCTTATCGCGTCTCATCAACGAATGAATTTTTTATTCTCCGCCTCTAAATATTGATACATAAATTCAAGTTACAAACCAAGCATCATTTTTTTTATTTTTCATACCTATTTTCATCCCTTTCTACTATTATACCTATATCTGTAGCCAATCCCGTGCACAAAACAAAAGCCTCCTTAATGTATATCAAAAATAGAGAAAGAAAAGGACCACGTGAAATGACATGGAAGGGAGGCAATTTATAACAACCAATGAACAGTCGTTGCATGATCATAAATTTCTCAATTAATGCACACAACCCACCTTATATGTAAATAAATAAATATATAATCATAAATATTTTTTCCGGTGCTATGAGATTTTTGATGAAATAAAATAAAGTTCTTCAAGACCAACATGTATATTTATGCTAGGTAGGTCTTCTAGATATGGAGAATCAAAATAAAAAAGAATATGTGGTGTTCAAAATACGTGATCTTGCAGTTTCATGGTCTTCGATCTGACAACATTCAATCTCATTGTCAGATTTCTATGCTCTTCTTGGTGTATTTATTTAAAACCTCCTAATTTGTAATTTATATATAATCAATAATTTATTTAAATTCATATAAGAAATATATAATTTATAATTTAAAAATTTTAAAAAGTTGAATTATAACTCACGTAACCTCTTTACCTATAGTTTAAAAAGACAAATAAACAAATAATGACACAACCGCGTCAACAAGCGGAATCAATGGCTTGGTTGTTAACTAACGCTTTCTCTTTCAAGCCCATTTGAAAATTTACTAAAAAAGAAAAAAAATTTGTAAAAAGAAGCACCTTCGCTTCCCTCTCTACACAAAAACAATCCAACGGTCACGACTCCACGACAGCTCTCCCTCGCCCTCCTGGCCTTCTCCTTCTCCTTCTCCTTCTCCTTCTCAAAGTACTACAAAAACTCTTCTCTCTTTCTCTGCTCTATATGCCTTCTGTTGTTGTTCTACTTCATTATTTCTGTACAGCTTGTGTACCATCCACCGAATCCTGTTCTCTCCTCAGGCTTTCTTTTTATATTCTCTGATTTTCGTTACCTAAACGCGTCCTAAATCTCTCTCTCTTCCTTTTTGTTGTTGTTTGGATGCATAGAAAATGCACATTCTGTTGTTTGCTTCTAGGACTCTACAGTATATACTCCTTTAAGCTCACTCGCATTTTCTTCTCCGATTCAGTTTTTTTTTTTTAATTCTTTGAGAATGAATCTTCTTCAAGATTGATGTTGATGAACAATGCCTAGTATCAGAGTTCCTGCCTCCAAGAAAACCACAACTCTTACGGTTACTGCCTCTCTCTCTCTCTCTCT
>JANZXR010000172.1:2970654-2993746 GCA_027575705.1 Erythroxylum echinodendron
TTTGTATAGAAAAACAAAAGGACAAGTCAATCTTCATAAATTTCATCGTACATGTGAAAGACTTATACAAATAAAGACTTATATAAAAAACAACTTATACAAAAAAAAATGCGGGAGAGAGAAAAAAGATGCAGGGTCGTTTGTCCGCTTGGCTGGTCAAACATGGGATAGTTCATAGATCTTTGGGCTTTGATTACCAAGGAATAGAGACTTTACAAGTAAAGCCTGAGGATTGGCATTCCATTGCTGTCATTTTATATGTATATGGTTACAATTATCTGCGTTCCCAATGTGCCTATGATGTAGCACCGGGCGGGCTCTTAGCTAGTGTATATCATCTTACGAGAATAGAGTATGATATAGATCAACCAGAAGAAGTATGTATAAAAGTATTTGTTCCAAGGAAGAATGCTAGAATTCCGTCTGTTTTCTGGGTTTGGAAAAGTGCGGATTTTCAAGAAAGGGAATCTTATGATATGTTAGGAATCTCTTATGAGAATCATCCGCGCATAAAACGTATCTTAATGCCGGAAAGTTGGATAGGGTGGCCCTTGCGTAAGGATTATATTGCCCCCAATTTTTATGAAATACAAGATGCTCATTGAATAATAAAAAACTAATCTTCAATACTACAACTCCCAATATTCAAGGAATATTTGTACGTTCTCTTATAGATCAACAGAGTTGTTAGTTGTTGAAGTCTCATTCATATTATTTTAGTATGAATTTTAGTATGGATAAACTAAAAAAGAAAAAGACAATACAATTAGGGATTCGTTGGATTCTCCAATTTTGAAGATATCTATTTCGACTGAGCTGAACTAATAGAATAATATAATAGGATGAACTAAATGAGTTTTGCAAGTTTTGCATTATGAACTTTGTACCGCGTACAACTCGTAGATGATCTATATAAAATCACATAGGAGAGAATAAAGAATAGGAGATAATAAAGAAATAGAATCAATATGAAAGAAACTACAAAGAAATGAAAGAGGATCGGATTCTATTTGTACTGTATCTGTTTTTGTTGTCTTCCTTCTTTCATCGAATACTCTCTACTACTGGTACTTGTTACCGTACAACTACACAGGTCTTTAAAATGAAAAAAAAAAATGGGATTCCAAAAAAAATTGAGGTAATTAAAAAAATTATAAAATGAATTGCTACCTATACCTATGCCTAGATCCCGTATAACTTGAAATGAAAGACAATTCCGAATCCGCTTTGTCTACGAACAAGGAAGCTATAAGTAGTAGAGATCATGATCCATACTTGTCCATTTCAGTGTCTGAAAATATAGCTAGATCCATAATCAAAAAAGTGTTGTTTTGGATCTTCCAAATCATTCCCGCAGGAGATCCGGACCCATTTTTTTCTGATCCTTCGATAAAAAGATTCATTCTCTTCATAAAAAATAGGAGGTAGAACCAATAAAGATTTCTTTTTCGATTCATCCCTGGAGTTGAATACCTCACCTGAACCGGTGGCTCACTCTTTCTAAGTAATGGGGAAGAAGACCGAAACATGCCACTGAAAAACTCTACTGAGACAAAGATGTATGTTAATAAAAAATGGCTTGGCGGAATTTATTTATTAAATAAATTATTTATTAATTTTATTGATTTGATTGATTTTATTAATTTCTTTTATTTTTCGAGTACGGGTTTTTCTGGACCAAGTCTATCTTGTCTTTACCACGAACTCCCCTTTTTATCATTAGCAAGAACTTGTTTCAATCGATTTCGTAAAAGATAAGATCAGTAAATGAAACTTCACTGAAAGGGAATCTTTGTGAGATCGTCAATATTTTACCAAGGGTTTCTTTAAAGTATACCGAATCAGTATAGCTATCCTTCTTCTGACGCAGCAACGCAACTTCACTCAGTATCGAAATGAACGGCTCACTCTCGCGTTCACTTTTTTCCTTCTTTCTTTTTTTTTTCTCTCCAATGAAGTGGCGATCTGAGTCGTCATGGAGGCAGAGGGGCTCAGCTCTTTCTCAGTCGTCGTGGTCAGAGAGAGTCGTCAATCCTTAAGAGGTGCTGTTTTTTAGGTACTATTTCCCGACTCTCCGCTTTACATGTCCCTGTTAGATTAGGATTGAGCTGTCATGGTTGAACTAGACTAGGATTGGGCTCTGTTGTAGTTGAAAAACTTAGCAGTTGTTCTTATGTGATCAATGATGGGGTGTTTTTATCCAAATGCCTTATTGAAGAACCATCTTGGCCATGTCTCTTTTCTTCAAGCCTGTATTTAACCAGCAGTTCAAGTACCAGTGTTTTATCCAAGCAAATATTGGACTTGATTAGACTTCATGCTTATATGAATGAGCTTATATCAGCAGAATTTTTGTAGAACCTTTTTTAAAAGAACTTTTGTAAAAAGCTAGTTATTTATTTGGCTGTCATTTAAAAGAGAGTTTTTTTAAAAGAGCTTTATACAATGAACTGTTTGGTAACATAAAAATAAAAATTTTTAATTTTAATTATATTTTATTTTGTAATAAAATTATTTATGCATATAAATGTTATTTAAAATATATTAAACAATATACAAATTACAATATATTAATTATTATGTAATTTTAAATCATACGAAATATAAATGAAAATATATCTAATCAAATCTTTTGCATGGATTATAATATAAGTAAAATTAATATCAAAAATAAATATTAAAATATTAAAAAATCAAATAATATTATATAAATCTCAAATATAAACGTAAAGATGTGTTTGTAGGTGTTGTGGGAATTATGTGTAAAATATAAGAATAAAAGAGACTAAAAAATAGGCTTATTAATTATTCTGAAAATTTTACTTAAAAAAGTACTTTTTTATTAAACTCTGAATTTGAGCTTCTTAAAAAGTTATATTTTAGTTGCTAAAAAAATTATATCTATTAAAAAAGTATTTTTTTTATTTTACAACCAACCACTCATTTAAAAAAAAAAGTTTTGCGATGAAAAAAAGTACTTATTCACTCTCTAAAAGCTCAATCAAACAGACACTTTATCTTCCACTAAGCTACCCAAAACACATCTTGAGAGTATCCCAGATACATCCTTGCCTCAGGAGACCCGCAGGCTAATCCTTCACGCGGTCTTTTTTTTTTTTTTTTTCAAGAAATCGAACTTGTGACATGGGCAAATTTAGGCCCAAATCTGATAGCTTTGATGGCGTTGACCTACCCAAAAGACGTCTTGGAAGTATCACAACTTCAAATTTCAAATATCCAAGGACCAAGTCAAGTATTACGAGTAAACTTAATTCTACACAATAAAATAAATAATTGGAAACATCTAAGATCATTTGCCTATGCAATTATGCTACACCGATTAAAACTAAAATTATAAAACAAGTATTAATAATTTTTAAAAATTATAATAATATGCACTTTAGCATATTTCACCTTATACTTAACAGACAGTGGAGGGGCTGGGCCCCCAATGAAATGAAACAATTGTGGTAAGTAAGTGAATGGATTAATAATTAATTTAATAGAGAGAGAGGTTAGCTTTTTGGATTTGCCAAATTCCCTTTTTCTCGATTTTCCTTTTATATTTATTTATTTTATCTCAAAACCCTAATTCTGTGGATTGAGTTTGGACTCCCACTTCATTTCACCCCTTCCCTCTCGCTCTCTTTATCTCTCTCGTTTTGTCCCTTGTTTCTGACGTTAAACCACCGATCGGCCGGCGACCGTTTCGTGCTCTGTCATCCCCTCTCTCTCGACAGGTGTGGCTCTTCTCTTTCCTTCACTCGTTTTATCGTTGATCTTCTTTTGACCGATGTGTTTCATTTCTCTGTAAATTGGAGATTTCGAATTTTGGTTGATTCTGCGTTCAAATATCCGATCCAATCTTTATTTTTTTTCATTTTTATTGGATTGATATGGGGCCCGTGAGTTAATGAAGAATTCTAAAGGAGAAATTGTCCATATTTGTTGAATTCATGTTGTTTAATTTCAAATTTGATGAAACATTTCAAGTGCATCGTCCCTGTTGCGTTTTAGGTCGATTACATATTCTTTTCTGTGATAGAGGAGTGTCAATGCTCGGAAATGTGAATATAGAAGTAAGCTATAAGCTATGCAATGCTTGAGTTTGGTTTCATCAGGTATTAATACGACCAAAAGCTGGGATCAAATTAGTTTCGTAAATTACTCACACAGTAGTCGCTTGAATTTGAACCATTGGCAAAGAACTTCTTAGAATTCTGAATGCATCACTTGAGGAATGAAAATGACAGCAAATAATGCGACTTTCTGGCACACGAGTGAGAAATCATTGGTGAAATTGTGTGCTTTTGTGTCAGACATGGTCTTTTTCTACTATCCTAAGTTCGGAAGTATATGGATAATGAAATAAACCCAACTCTATGAAGTGTTCTGTTTATTATTAATGGAACGATACGGAAATTTTACTTGACTGCAGTTTCATGCATTGTTTAATCATCACTATTCAATGACTTTAAGAAAATTGAAGTCGCTGTTATAGTATTAGAAGATTTGAAAGACGATGCAATGGGCTTATAACTTGTGTAATCTAGTTTTCTTTTAGACTTTCGTATGTAAGAAAGTGGCCTATTCCGTTGGTGCATTTTAAATTTCTTTTGGCAGAACTTTATAATTAGTGGAACTAGGTTCGCATCTCTAGTGTGGTGGCAAAAGTGTAGCTATGCATATGATTTAGCAAATCGAGTTTTATTGACTTTGGAGATGAATAGTCAACATATTAGATAATGCCATTTTTGGGCTGGTTTTCAAGATTTAAATTCAATATTACTACTCAGTAGCCATTTCATGTGTGGAGCTGGAAAGTTTGAATTTCTGTCAAAAAGGATCTTTTGAATCTAATCACTTTAAAATTTCCTAATTCCTGCAGATAGTTGCTACCCTTTAGCTTGCCTTTTATTTTTACCCAATTGGAAGTTGCTGTAAATACTAGTTTATTCTCTCTGGTTTATAGGAAAAGTGGGTGAAGTCTTGTAATTTCAGTTCCCTTTTCTTAATTTCTTTGAGAAACAATAGAGAAGAAAATTTGCTGCACTGTGTTAATTGACATTTAAAATGGGAGAAAAGAAATTTCTTGTGTTGTTTTGGACACTGGACTCTTTCTAAGAAAGAAGGTTGATTGATGAACTTGTTCTTGCCACGTTGTGTCCAGAGAGCACTCACTTTGTTTATTTCTCCTCCAATAGATATATCATGTATATTTATTGTCATTATCTTAATTATTAGTTTTATTTATAGGCTTCTTACGCTAAAGAGTGTCATTCATGATCGATCAAGTTTTTGGAGACCTAAATACTTAAGATTTCTTGAAATTGTAAATGCATGATGACCATAAAAGAGGCTTTTTAAGTGTCGTGGTAATTGTGATATTTTAGTTGTTCACTAGACTGCAAATTAAAGTTTATTATTCAAAAATAAATAAATAATTTCCAGGTATAAGTTGTCTATAAACAAGATAACAATGTCTCCAGCATCAAAAGCCAAGTCCAAGGATAAAAAGGTTGTGAAGGAAGCTCAGAAGGCTCCATCAAAGCCTGCAGGAGTGACAAGTGGAGGTAGTGCTATCCCAGCTAGTGCTTATAATCCACTTTCTGGAACCTTTCACACACTTGAAACCGTTCCAGCATCCTCTGCTTCACCTTTACAAATTAATGGCCGTTTCCGGACCATTGATGAAGGAGATGATCATGTTGGTGGTTTGTTTGGTACTGGGGTTGAGTATGATTCTGTCTCAAACAATGGTAGCTGGTCTGGTGAATCAGAAGATCACAAAGATAAAATGTCTAATCCTCCAGCCCGACAGGAAATAATTCCGGGAGCTGACAATGACAAGCGGGAAAAAATTCGTCAAAAGAATGAACGGAAGCATCAGCGTCAAAAGGAGAGGCGAGCTCAGGAGTTGCATGAGCGATGCAGTGGCTATCTTATGTCAAGAAAGCTTGAGGCACTTGCTCAACAGCTGGTTGCGATGGGGTTTCCACATGAACGGGCTACCATGGCTCTTATATTGAATGAAGGGAAAGTAGAAGAATCTGTTACCTGGCTGTTTGAAAGAAATGAAGATGCAGACAATTATAGGGATCAACACCTTGGTGGTGGTAATTTGAAAATTGACATATCTGATGAACTTGCTCGAGTTGCTGATATGGAGATCAGATATAAATGCACAAAGCAGGAGGTTGAAAGAGCACTGGTGTCCTCTGAGGGTGATCTTGACAAGGCTGCAGCAACTTTAAGAACACTAAAGCTTGAATCGACCTCTCTTCCCCCAAAGCCTGATGAAACAGGGGATCCTCCAACAGCTAATAATTCTAAACCTTCAGTAGCATTGAAGCATAATGTGGTAAGTCCACAACCCAGATCCAGCCAGCCGTTTATGATACATCAAAGAAGAGATGACAAGGATTTTAACTATACGAAAACATCTGTCTCAGTTGGAGGATCCTTAGAAGCAGGAAGTAAAAGCTTGCAGCCTTTAAAGAAAGTTCAACAGAAGTTGGAGTGGGCAAAACCTCAACAACCTGCTGTATCGATGGAAAAAAGGTGGCATATTGCAGGGTCCAATACTTCAGTTTCTTATTCTTTGACGTCATCTCTGCAAGTGTCACCTCCACCAGCTAAGGCAGAAACCCGGTATGTTGCTGTTGGAAGTGAATATAAGAATCTTCAGCCAGGAGTAGTTAGGGAACCAGTTGTGATGATGCAGCGACCTCAATCAGTAAACACCAAGCATGTTCCAGCTACAAGTATAAACTCATCTTCTCCTGGAACGACAAGCAGTTGGTATCCCACAAATGGCGTTGATACCATGAAGCCCAACGGTTTGATGCCCAATGTTCCAATTGCAAGAAGTCTCAACCCTGGCAATGTTAATTCAAACCAGATGTTCCACCAAATTCAGTATCAACACCAGCAACAGCTTGTTCCCAGCAACATTCCAGGGGTTTCTCCAGGAACAAGCAGAGGAAATGGTTTACGAATTAGAACAACATCAAATACTGCTGCTGCTGCTGCTTCCTCTCTTGGACTTTTCTCTGGCTTGGGTTCCACTGGTTCGTCAGGGGCCTCATCTCCGGTAGACTGGAGCACAGCAGGCTCGATGGCACATTTAGACTATACCAGCATAGACTGGAGTATGGATCGCAGTTTATCATCACCAAGCCTTGGTGGATTGTGGGTGGGTCCTGGTTCTTTAAAGAATGGCAGCGAAATCTATGATTCAAATCCTTCTAGCTTGGAGGTTAAGTTAGCTTTAAGATCAGCTACCAGTGGCAGTGGTACCTCCATGCCAAGATTGATGGATGGTGGAGCTGCAAATGCTGAAACACCTGCTTCTGGTTCCCATGACTGGACTTCCCCATTTGAAGGGAAAGATCTCTTTATCTTACCCAGACAGTTTGTTTCATCTCCTTCGCTGTAGAGTATAGGGGATTCGATTTCATCAATAAATTGGAAAAAAGAAAAAGAAAACCTCAAAAAATGTGTTTGGACTTCATGTTGTTTCTGGTTCTGGTTCTTCTGATGTTTGTTCTGTTTATTCAATTTTCTCCATATTCTAGTGGGAGAAGCAACCAAACGTCCTTTGCTCGAGTCTTTTTTTCTTCCCTTTACTTCTAATTGCACTAGACCCTCGTACCATTGCAAGTGCTTAACAGGAATTGCAACAGTGGTGCCTTTCCTTGTTATGAGAGGAGAGGCTTAAGAATAAGAGAGAACGTTTAGGTCAGGTTCAGTCTGATCCAACTTGATGTTAACAGATTTAGCTCCAGTTAACTGGATTTTTGGCCCTATAAGGCTCGAAGTCTGAAAGTGTCCAATGCCATTCCCACTTCAGATCAGAGTTCCTAGACTGCACAAAAACTTAAAAAGAGGCTTAAGATTAGAGTTCTTATATTGAACAGAAGCTTACGCAATTATGCAATGAAACTAGTAAATTACAGTAAATTCCTTCATTCTGATTTTGATTATAAATTAAATTTTATTAATTGATTTTAAGTTAAAATTAAAAATTTTATAAAATTTAAAAAATATTTTTAATAAAAATAAAAATACGAAATCATAATATCATTTATTAAATAATTAATCAATACAAATGTATATATGAGACAAAATGGTACTTGTATCATCGTGGTACGTTTCTGATGCCACATGCCAGGTTGTCTTATTAAGCACCAACTCCTTCAGATAACTAAAAAATATTTTGCCAAACTGTAACATAGAGCCACAAACTTTTTATTCTTTAATTATAAATTCTAAATTTTTATGATAAAATTATAAAATTAATGGCTTTAATTACTTATTAAATACATTTTTATAAATATTGAATAAATTACAAACAAATAATACATATTAGATACGTTCTTGTAAACAAATAATATCACATTCAAATAAATTATTTAAAACGTAGATAACTTAAGATTAAATAATAAAATTAATTCAATAACATCAAATATCTAAAGTTGCAAGCATCATCCTTTCCTCACCAATATAATCGAATAGGACAACTCGGTGCCTAACCTTTTTGCTTTCTTGTGTAGGCTTGTAGGGAGAACATCTTTGGATTCTGATCTGTCGTCAATAATGATTAGGACCAGACCCCTGTTTTGTCTTTTTTCTATGGTTTCGGTTCCTCTCTGTTGGAACACAACGAACCCTTCTGTGAATTATCATAATATTACGATAACAGATGGTTTTTATTATCATAACGTTTATGTATATATAATTATTACAATTTATAAATGTACAGCAACTCTGTTATATATAAACATTTATCCAATAATTGACACACGATTTTGCTGCAACAATAGTTAGATTAGGAAGATCTTTCCATTCAAGAAAAATAATATGTTTTTGGATGTAAAACTCTTCCTAACAGCTCAATCCAATAATGAATTCATAATAATGTGATGATGGACATGAATTGATGCTACCAAATGTTAGTCATTTTATGAGTTGTACTTTGGAGAATTCAGTTTAACTGTTTGTTTTGTTTGTGTAGTTCTGCTAGATTCAGAATTCAATCATGAGCTTAGGGGTTAATTCGATCTTCATCTTCATACAAATGAAATGACTTGTTCTTCTGAAATTTACCAAATTGGCTAGTAAATTGTAAAGTCTATTGGTAAAGAAAAAGAATAACCTAGGGTTGGTAAAATTGGATAGTCAAGTTGATCGAATTTTAATTTCAGTCTAACCCGATTTTATCGTATCAAACTAATTCAAGTTAATTTGTCAAAACAAAGTTATTTTAAAAGTAAGTATGCTCCTAACAACAAAAACAAAGTCAATGAACCCTATGTTACATAATAGTCCAAGTAAGCACAAGAATCACATCACATCACATCAAGATCATTGAAGATTTGCAATGGGAACAAGGTGAGTAACCATCTTATATATTTAGGTTGGTGGGCAATGATAAGAAATATATTGCTTCTTTACTCGATACCTTAGACATAATTTCTCAATCGATACCAGGTTGGTTTTTGTTTAAGTCAATCCCATCTTGCTTCAGAAAGGCTTTCTGTTGGAGTCTTAAGTAAAGACAAAATGTTCACACGTGGGTAGGAGATGCATTAGTGCATCAGAAATCGATTATAATAGGGGAACATCATCGTTTGTTGTTGGATAGGGAACCAGAATAAAAATCATTTTAGCACTTCCAAGAAAATGGCAATCCTGTGATTGTTCCTCAATACTTGGATAAACCTTAGTCAGCTGTCAGAGAGTTAGATCGATTAAAAGCTAATATTGATCAACCAGAAGTTCTTGGGTACCTATAGGTCTGAGTTCGGTTTTAGTTTTCAGGCTAGAGTGTTGTAATATAGAGAAGGAATTGGTGCACTGATCAGGAATTCCTTCAGGGTCTTCATCTAAAGGAAAGGAAACAAAGCATCTTCGTCATGGATACAGCATCAGCTAGATGGTTCACAGAGCTGGTAATGTTCATCACTTGCCACATAAGTTCAAGGATTTTGATTATAAGATCCAAGTCTATTTTTCTTGTGATTTTAATTAAATCCCGACTTGATTATGAGTTGTGTGGAGCCATTTATTTGTTTTCTTTTAAGTTGATCATGGTCTTGCTTTTGCAGAGTATGGACGATTACCAATTCATTTCTCAGTGCAATATCAGCTCTGTCGATGGGTTCACCGCCCAAAATATGACAACTTCAGTTGGAGAAAATCTCCATAAATCTTTATCTTTGGATAGACATTCCTCTTACCCTAATCCAAAAACTCATATCATAAGCAATTCCGCTTTAGATGTTACTCGAAATAGCTTTGGGAGGCCATCTAAACAGCAGAAAACCAGCAGCTGGAACTCAGGCATCACAGCTGAACAACCACCAACACCCTCTTCTACAACCTCTCAGATTCTTTCTTTTGAGGCCTCAGTTTCCCCAACAAACGATTCCCATGAGCTACTCAGGGGTCTAGGCTTCAACCTGAACCCAAAGGAAGAGGCTTTGTCTCCAGGGAACATGAACTTTCAGCCTTTTATTTCGAAGGTTTCTTATGAAAACCAGAATCGTTACGAGTCAAGGAACAACCAGGCAAGTAACAAGAGTTCTAAATCCATTTCTATGACTAGAAATCCTTCGCTTGCACATGACCATATTATGGCCGAGAGAAAGAGGAGAGAAAAGATTAGCCAGCGATTCATAGCACTATCATCCGTTGTTCCTGGCCTGAAGAAGGTATTATGGATTCATAGTACTGTTCTCTATACATGGCACTAGATCATGAATGATTCATGTTCATGATTATAATATAATTTTCTTTTTTCAGATGGACAAAGCTTCTGTCCTCGGAGATGCTGTCAAGTATGTAAAACAACTTCAGGAAAGAGTTAAGGAACTGGAAGAGCAGACCAAGAAGCAAACTGTGGAATCAGTGGTTCTTGTCAGGAAGTCTCAGCTATCTGCCGATGACGACTCTTCTTCATGCGACGATTCAAACTCTGGTGGTCGCTTCAATTCGGCTCTCCCGGAGATCGAAGCAACAGTTTCCGACAAGGATCTACTCATACGAATACACTGCGAGAAAAGAAATGGTGTTCTTGCCAAAATACTAAATGAAATGGAGAATCTTCATGTGTCTATTGTTACTACCAGTGTCCTGCCGTTTGGAAATTCCACCCTTCACATTACCATAGTTGCTCGGGTACGTACTGTTTTCCAATGCCCTTTTAGAAGCTAATTACATATCAGTGTCTCAACTGAGATTCATTCAAACCATATAAGTACATGAACATCAAATATATGTGTTTAACAATTCATCTTTTAAGTGCGCCTTGTAAAAAGATTAGTGTCAAACTAACTTTAAAAACAAATATGAACTTATCGTCCCTAGAAAATTGTTCGGTTTTATGAGTTTTGAGTGATACAGATGAAACTACATTTCTGCAGATGGATGACGAGGAAACGATGACAGTGAAGGATTTGGTTAGAAATCTAAGACTGGCTGTTCTGAAGTTCATGTGAAGAACTGGTAAGAATCAAAATTCACTCCGTCCAACGAAGTTACGTGTAGTATCCGAAATCTAAGCCTACTACGTATCCGAATCGCCATTAAATATTAGCATAAGCTTGTGTTTGCCGTGAAGTTGCATAGACCAAGTAGGTTATTCGCTTCACATTTTTGCGCGGATGAGGGTTGACCCCAAATTCCTGTTGTATACGATTATCGAGGCGCACGTTGCTTGGGAGTTCGATCCCGTACTTTTTTTTTTTCCTGGTCCATTGTATGTTGTTCTTCAGATTTGAACATAAAGTACTGTCAAAGTCCCTGTAAATTCCTCGGTATAATCAAACTAGCTCATACTTGCACCTTTTCCCGATTACGTTGGTATCCAATGATGAGGTGTTTGTTTGATTCACAGATGATAATGACTAATGCAAATCAAATCCTCTCGGTCAATTTTGATATAAGATTCCTTTCATTATTTTTTTATTTTTTATTTTTTGCTCAAACAAGATTCCTTCCATTATTAATGTAGTATTTACTAGCTGAGTCTGGAATTAGATTGAATGGTAAATTAGGGAATTTAGTTAGTACTTGTCGAAAGTGGAAATAGCCGATGCTACTTTCATATACAAACTTATAAAATTTTCAAGTATTTGAGAATTCAATCAATCTAATAGCAATTGAATCTAATTACTTTGTTTTATGTAAATTTCAAGTAAATGCATGAATAAAATTTAACTGAAACATGATAGAAATATCATAACTGAAACAGGAGATCTGATCCCTAACTAATGAGGGAGTTTGGATTTTGGGTTATTTTTTACTAAAATAATGCTTATGTAGTTTATAAATTGCTATTTTTTAAAAATTCTTTAATTTTTTAAAAGTTCTAAATTCCAATTAAAAATTGTCTTAATTTTCAATTCAAAAATAACAATAAAATACATGTAGTATAAACATTACATTTGAACCAATTAAACATTGTTTATATCACGATTTAACTCGATTTTTAAAGTCAAATTAAAAATAATAATTTTAATTAATTATTTAAATTGAGTTTAATTAGTTTGAATTAAATTTAAGAGGTGAATTGAATTATAATTTTGGTGACATTTGATTATTCAAACTAATATTTGAATGAGCTAAATAACTTTTCATTTATATCATGTAATTTTTTAGTCTCTTATTATAAATACATTGATTATTGTAAATTTTAAATATTCAATATGAAAAACTATGCAAAAAATGATGTCACATAGTCATTTTATATCTTAGTTTTCACATATTTTATCAGTCGTATCAATAAAATATTAACAAAAATAAAGTTTTCAACTATATTTTGAAATTTTAAATATTTTATTAAAAAACTTAGAAATTAAATAATAAAATAAAATTTTTAAAAAAATTAATACTTTACAATTCATTATTACTGAAAAAATCAAAAGGTGATTGTTTCACAAACTTTGATTTGACCGCAGTTACTTGTAACTGTATCTATTGGTTACTAAATATAAAATAACTGTATTAGCAACTGTTAATTTTTCTGTACTAAACGAAAACAGAAAAATAAATATGAATTTGAACAGATTAACACTGAAATTTGATAGCGCAGATCGGCATACATTGCCTATGTCTACGGGACTCTCACCCAACTTAATCAATTTCACGAAAGTGCAATAGATTTACATAAGACTTCACTGAGCCAACACCACTCAATCCTTGTAACTATCTCTTAACCTCATTTTCCGTGAAAGATTTTCACATCCAATAACAAGATCGACTCGTGTTAATCTTGATAGAAGATTTTTCTAAATAACTTTTAATAGAAGACAATTAAAAAATAACTAAGTGATCAATCAACTAGGAATAAAACAATAATACACTTGAGATCAAAGAGAATAACAACTTTCTGAAAAGTTCAGTTCCACTAAAATAAATCTGGAAGTCGTCGCAACAACAATGAGTTGATTCATTCAGAACTTAGAATCAAGTCACGGCTGCACATATAACATGCAATCCACAACAGTAGTTGCACACATCTTACAAAGCATTCCACTCAAGAGCCACTCCACAAAGCTAAACGTCCAACTTAAGCAACCCCTATAAAATCATTGCAAAGTTGTGAATCTCTTGGCTAGAAAATACACACATAAAACACTAGAACTGCCCAGCCGTGAGTAACTCCAAAGACTCAATAGCATAAAATCATCACGTTAATCTTTTGCAACCAACAAAACATCACTCACACACTTTCAGCTGTTCACGAAATTTGATCAATGCATAGTCACACCAAATCTTCCATCCATACACCCAAACTTCACACACACACACGTGATGTATCACACCCGCTCTCAAGATAGACTTCGATCCAGGATGAGATTTTTTCTCAACTAGAAGATTATCCATATAACTTTTGAATCCAAGTTAGACAAGGATTGTTAATTAGCTACGATTTTTCAATTAATAAAAATATCTGATAAGTCCAATTTATAAAATTATGTCAAAATAACATAAGTAGATATATACACCATATATCTAACAATCTGTAAAATCCCATGACTTCATTTCAGCCAACTTAAAAAAGTCGTGATCTTATTCACGTATCCCATTTAAAAATAAAATATCATTATCCAAAAATCCAACAAGCCAGTTGTGCCCAATTTAAATTCAATCAATTTGGATGTGAAATTGAATTATTTGCTAGGTCTAATTATCCAAAAAGGCCAAAATTTAATAATAAGATATATATCATATATCTTAATAGTTACTAAGTTTGAGCCAATATATTTTAAGCAAAATTGTTATGAATACTTTTGCTACTCTATTTATGTGACAATGAGCATATGGTCATCATGGGCATATGATCATCATGGGCATATGTATAGAAATTAATCCATCTTTAACGTATGCGAGCTTACTCCTTAGGACTATGATGTGGATAAGTATAAAACACAAGACAGTGTGACACAGGGTGACGCTACAACAAAGGAGGGAAAAGGCTATGTTTTTTTTGCTATGATTTTGAAATCGTAGTTAAATGTCGATATTTGGTGAAGGATAACTTTTAGCAATGTTTTCAAAAATAGTCGCTAAAAGGTTTACTTTCGCAATGAATTTTAAAATCGTCACTAAATATCGACATTTAACTACGATTTAAAAAAAATAGTCACTAAATGTTAATCTTTTGGCTACTATTTTAAAAATCGTCACTAAATACATTTTTAATCGCTAAAAGTAAGCTTACTTTTTGCAACGATTTATTAAAATCATCACAAAAAGTAAACCTTTGGCAATGATTTTAATAATCGTAGTCAAATGAGGACCATTTGGCAACAAATTTTAAAATCGTCGTTAAAAGTAGACCCTTTAGTGACGTATTTTAAAATCGTGGCTAAAAGTGGACCCTTTAGTGACGTTTTTCTTGCTAAAAGTGGATCCTTTAGTGAGGATTTTTAAAAAGCGTTGCTAAATGTATGTCAAATGTGCCAAATAAGGAGGGAACGAAAATGAGACTGGCCCTTAAAATGAAAAGCTCTGAAAGCCTAAAGCACCCATCTCTCATCTGGTCTTTCTTTCCTCTTCCTCTATGAAAACGCCACACCTATGTCTCATCCTCTACTTTCTTCTCATTTGCTTTGTAGCCTATTTGGAGTTTCTTGACAATACCACTTCTGTTTACAAAGGGTTGTTTCGGAGGAGCACTAACACCTCCCCGTATGATCGATCTCACTTTGCGATTCGAAATCCTATTGCTAACTCCAGCTTCTCTGGAGTCCAAATCTGCCACAAATGTCACCTTCCAATTTTCCACCTCGATTCTCGTCTTCCAAAACCCCATCTTTATCTGTGATAATGATGGCAAAGAGAGAAGAAGATTTGAAGGAAATCAGGTCCAAGACCACAGAGGAAATCAATGAAGAGGTTGTTGATCTTAAAGGCGAGCTTTTTATGCTCCGACGTTAAAAATCGACACATAACGGGTTCAAGTCCAGTGAGTTTCGCAGTATGTGCAAGAGGGTTTATTCTTCTTGACTCCCTTTTCAAGCCCTTTTGCTGTTTATGAATTTCGTATCTGTTGCAGTTAGTAAAATGTTAAATTCAAAGTCTGAGTTTGCCTTTTATACTCATATAGCGAGATACTTGTTGTACAACAATTTTGTTTGCTTTACTGGTATCACATTGTGCTTTTAGTGAAGCTTGATTAGCTTGGAGTTGTTAATCATGGTGTGTGGTATGTGACAAACGAATTGCAAGCTTGGTCCACGTACCTAGAGATGGGAACTTTATGGTTTATGTTTTGGACAGTGACGTAGATGTATGCTGTCTGTGAAATTAGGTGGAGAGTTGACCTAAAAGTTGAAAGAAAATAGAGGCGGAAGTGATTAGGTGCTTCTTCTCATGCCATAATGATAATATAGGCTAAAGAGGGTTTCGGTTTTGAACAAGTTTTAGAGTTTCTAATGGAAGCTCTGTGCTCTAGTTGTGTGATATCAAGATTAATGTTCTCATAACGATGGCTTTTATTTTGATTCTATTGTTTTTTTTTTCCATTTTTCACTTTTCCAGTTGCTGAATGCTAGAAAGGAGGAATCTTAATGTTTGTTGATACTAGTTATGCACTAGAAGTTGTAATTTTAGTTTTTTTAGTAACTGTTCTTGGTTACTATCATCCTGAAAGTTGCCTTGCTAATATTCTCTGAAATGATGCTGGTTCTCAAGACCATGTAGTAGGGATTACGTGAGCACGAAAATCTGCATAAGCTCAAATGATGTTGACCATTTAGTAAGGATTACGTGAGCAAGAAAGTCTGTATAAGCTTAAATGATGTTGTTTGCTTGTTTACTGTGGGCCAAAAGGTTAATCCCAAGTTATCTTGGAACCTTGTGAAATATTGTGTATCACTGTGGCTATAGCATTAGGTATTGTGATGTCTTTCTCTTAAAGGTTGATGTTAGTAAAAGGGAGGACCTGAATGCTAATTTTAAGGAATTTAATTGTTGCTTCATATGCTTTATGGGTTAATGTTTAACATTTTTAGGACAAAACTATGAATACTTTATGTTGCTTCATCAGTCAAAGGGAAAAAAGTGGATTGAATAGAAATAGGACCTTTTAGGGGTTAAAATGATGATTATTATTCAAAAAATTTATTTGTAATGATCTTTGTGAATTGGATATAAACATATCTTATAGTAAGTCAATTACTGCGTTTGACTAGTGCAAGTGAAAGTAGATGAATGCGCTACTTTAATGTTTGTTCTATAAATGTTGATGATAGATATTGAGCTATGTGCATAATGAACCAGATGCTGTGATAATTCATCCTTTTTTTTTACTATTTTCGACTTCTTTAATTGTGGTTAAAAATAAAAAAATTACAGATTGCTCGCTTGCTTACTGTTAAGCAGGAAAGAGAAATTAAGGAGCGGAATAAATAAAAGGTTGTCAAGAAAGCTCGATAGGCAATGGAAGAAAAATATAGTCGTCAGACCACCTCCATCTTTGAAACAGTTGCAAGAGGAAGAAGCTCTTCACATGAGCAAAGACTTGCTTTTCTGTATCTAGCAGATGATATTCTGCAGAATAATCGCCGAAAGGTTCAGAATTTGTTGGGGAATTCTAGAAGGTTCTTCTAGATACATTTCGTGATGTCACTAATCTATTTGGAAAGCCAACAAAAGCCATCATTCTTGAAGAAGCAAAGAGTAATGTGCTTTAATCGTATTATTCAAGATCCAAAGAGTAGGATTTCTTATTTCTTGATAGGTTCATGAGACTAAAGAGTAATTGTCCTATATAAAATGGTCTTTGTATTTATTATTTTATCTATAGAATTGTTAAGACTGTAATTAAAATCTCGTATATGATGATTATTCTTTTTGTTGATATACTTTAATGGTATTTTATTTTTCTTATACAGTGCTTCAAATTATCAATTATTTTTGTGTAATAAATTAACAATAAAAAATCTAAATATTATATATAATAATATAAATTAAAAATGCCACAAATAATTGTCATTAACATGGTATGATACTTTTTTAAAACGTATATTATTTTACAAAACATAGTTAAAAAATATTTTAGCTGCATTTTTTAAAACGAGCTAAAAACATTTAGCTACGTTTTTGAAATGTAGCTAAAAACTTTGGGCTACGTTTCAAAAAACGTAGCTACTAATTTTTAGCTACAAAACATAAGCGTAGTGAAAAGGTATTGGCGATCCTAAAACTTTGTTAATAATTTTTCACTACGAAAATAAAACGTAGGGAAAAATTATTAGTGACGATCGGGAAAAAAAAACGTCTCCTATAGTTTTCAGATACGGGAATTTGGTGCCGAAAATAAATCATTGCTAATTATTATTAGCAACGATTTTGAGACTTTTAGTAAAAAAATTTTGATAATTAAATGTGGTTTCTGTTGTAGTGTGATTACTTGAGCAACATCGCGCTTAATTAATCTGAATTAATTAAATAAAAACTCCAAAATAAGGTGAATTAATTCACATGGCACGAATTAAACTGCATAATTAAGCTGCAAGTCGACTCTCTCCGAATTAATTAAACGTTACCTTGAAACTAATATTAACTTATCATCTGATCTGGTAAATGGTTTCTGTTTTATGAGTTTTGAGTGATACAGATGAAATTGTGTTTCTGCAGATGGATGACGAGGAATCGATGGCAGTGAAGGATTTGGCTAGAAATCTAAGACTGGCTCTTCCGAAGTTGATGTGAAGAACTGATGAGAATCAAAGTTCACTCCGTCCAACGAAGTTGCGTGTATTATACAAATTTGAAAAGCCTACTACATATCCGAATCGCCATTAATTATCAGCAAAAGCTTGTGTTTGCCGTGAGGTTGCAAAGACCAAGTACGTTTTTTGTTTCACATTTTTGCGTGGTTTATGGTTGACCTCAAAGTACCGTTGTATATGGTTATCGAGGAGCACGTTGCTTAGAAGTTCGATTCCACACTTGTCTTTTTGCAGTTTTGTCCTTCCTAAAGTCCAGTGTATGTTGTTCTAGAGATTTGAACAAAAAATAATGGATCGAACTAGTTAACCGTACTTGTAAGCTTTACTTTTCCAATTTACACTGGTATTCAATAATGGAGTTGTTTGTTTGATTCACACTAGAAACTGGGACAACAAGGAGTCGGGTTGGTTGCCTTCCATTATATAATTCGAACTTTGTCAAAACGCATGTTTGAAATTTAATCTCGGTCAAGTTCAAATCGAGATTAAAAAGATATTGTTACACTCTATAAATTATTTAATTTATAATTACAATAGTATCATTTTACAATCGAATTATCGATTTAAATTAATTGGACCAATTTCAAATTTGTTAAATTAAACTTATTATTTTCGAGATCAACCACTTAAACCAAAAGATTAATATTCTTTATATTCTCTTCTTTTAGTCATTTATCCATCAAATTTTCATTAAAAAATACTATCATTATTTATTAATAATAATAATAATTAAATTTTTTCCAAAAAAATGTAGATTTGTTCATTTAAATGTATTTAAAGATTGAAAAATTAAAATTAAATTTTGTATTAATATTTTATTAACGTAATTAACAAAACAAGTGAAGACTGATATAACAAAACAAGGTATGCGAGCTTACATTTTAGGACTATGATGTGGATAAGTACAAAATACAGGTCAGTGTGAGACAGGATGATGAGTTGAGCAATGTCGTGCTTAATTAATTAATCTGAATTAATTAAAAAACTCCAAAATAAGGTGAATTAATTAATTCACATGGCAAAGAATTAAACTGCTTAATTGAGTTGCAAGTCGGCCTCTCTCCGAATTAATTAAAGATTGGAAAATATGTTTAGCAAACTATTAAGTCTTAACCACGAAAGTTAATCATAAATCTTTCTATGGGGATACGAGCTGCTTTCATATTTCGCCGGCTGTTCTAAACAAACTTAATTGCCTCTTACTTACTCCTGAAAACTCGGATTTGGTGGCATTAATTTAACCATCGACTCAACATTATCAATTCAATAGTCCCTGTTCTTTATTCTTCCCTTTTTATAGCTGTAATCGGACTCGAATAAACAAATGTAGGATTTGAATTTACTTGCATCATATAGAAAGAAAGTACAGCCCACCTTTCCATATAATCTATTTTATTTAGCACTCTATTCAGTTTCTTCCTTCCTTTCTTTTCTTTGTTCAGATGGAATTTGATTGATGTCATTTTATCAATGCAGATAAAGCCTGTCTGGATATTGCTATTCATGATATTAATCGGATTCCCGTCTCCAAACTTACAAGGAGAGACTTTATTAGATGTGAGAATAACATATTAACTGTTGTTAAAATGCAACAAATCCAAATTACGGCATAATTAATAACAAGTACATAAAAATGATACCTTATGATGTGGATTAATAGGGCTGTTGTGGATGATTTAATCATGGATGACATGACACCATGTCAACTGAGCTCCATTTTTATAGTGTATGAAGATTAATTATATGCATATATAATGTTGGACTCCTCGCTCCTAAGTTTGGAATTCTTCAAATTGTGATTAGTGACAAAAATCAATTAAAATTAGAGAAATTGAACCAGTTGCTATTATTTTGTAGAACACTTCAAGTCTAAGATTCCCACTCTAATTCAAAATCCTCCACTACACCACTTGTTAAGAGTTTTAAGGCATAGAGAATCCATCAGAAATCAGAAAAAAAAAAAAAAGTGTACATGCTTTTGACTTGCTCCCTCGTGAAAATGTCTGTTCAAGTTATATTGCATAAAATAAAAACATGTGAAAAATGAAAAACTTGGACATTTTCATACCATATATATATGATGTAATGTCTTCTTAATAGCAATCATAGAAAGAAAGGAAAACACTATTGGTATGTATGTGGTCTCTAATAAACTCGATTCACCAATACATAACCTTTACTCAATTACGAGTTATGAATTAGTCCATGTCTTACACTAGAATCGTCAATCTGAGAAAAGATTTCAGAATTTTAGGATCAAGTGTGTTGAAAGTGTGTAAAGTCTTTCGAAAATTCGAAGAAGAAGAGGAGAAAGGCAATCAGTTTAATGATCAAAACGCAAAACAAAAGAGAACATGCGTACAAGTGAAGCACGTGGATGGCACATGTAAGAGTTCACATGAGAATCACAAGCAGAAGGATTAAAAGAATGGACCAAATAAATAGATCATTAAAAAGGGGCCTTGAATGTTTTATAAATACACACGTATTCAGTCACAATACATACACTTTACAGATATATACAAACAGCTATCTGATTCAAGAGAAAAAAGTTTGAAAGAGTAATAGAGTATTTATTAAGAGTACTAGAGAGTTTTGAGGAAACTCTTACAAGTGTTTAAAAACACTCCATTTTTTGTAACTATTTTTTTCTTAAAGCTAGTGAAATCACAAAATGTGAGATCCTTGGATATAAATAGTATTTAAGTTATCGACCAAAGTAAATTACTATGCGTTCTTTACTTTCTGCTACTCTTACTATCTTAAAAAATCAAAAACAAGCAACATCAGTCTTTGTGAAAAAAAGACAACAAAAAGATACAAGATCTTAACATCATCAAATGGCATAGATTAAACTGATTTCTTACTTTCAATTTGCGCTTCACATAAACTATATTTGTGTTTGTTATATTAATGACATAATGACCTAGTCTTTCTAAATTCACCAGTTTGCAAAATTAAAAATAATGGTTTAAGATCTAAACGAGTCCTTGGAGAGATATATCCAAGCTCAACTATGTGGATAATTTTAATTAAAAAAGTGTAGTTTTAATTGGTTTTTGATGCGCTAACTACTGAAGCCAAATAATATTGAATAATATGATTAAAATGTTAATCAGTATTATTAAGGATTTGATTATGATAACAAGGAAAAGCAGAAAAAACTATTAACTTCAACTTTTTAATTATACAATAACATTGATCCTTAACATTCAATAAACCTAATTCTTATATGTAATACGTCACTGTGATGGTACGTTGATCCAAGCAACCATGTGATCAGCAACGAAACAGTGCTTTTCAGAGGTAAACCTAATGGGGTTATTAAATTTAAGAAATAATTAATTTGGCCACAATTTGGGCAACCTGTCTCAGCAGATGGATATATTAAGAAAGTGAGGAGAAGGTTTGCTGCATTAGGTTTCTATTATGATTTATGAGTCAATACGATGAGCTACTTCCCAAATCCGACTTTTTCATAAGCAATTAAAATAAAGGCATTACTTAATTTCAACCATCTGATCACGCTTATCATGTGATTGGAAAAGCTTAAAACTTGCTTCAGGTGTCATCAAAGACGTTGGCAGTTGGGCAGCGGGTGGGAACATAGACCGTACAGCTTAAGATTCGCCTATAAATTTCTTCGTAAGAAATTAGAGCCGTATAGGTTTTAAGCATACTCATATTAAACATTTTTAATTACTTTCTTAAACTCCGTTTTATTACGAGATTTCGGATTGAGTATGATAATAATATTAAACATTTTTAAGCGATTTATTAAAATTTTGAAAATTAAGGATTTTGGCCACATAAATATATAATTAAATTCATTTGTGTTTGTTCATCAGATTGGCCTCTTTAATTCTAACATTATCCACGAATTGGTCTCACATCCAATTACTTTGAATTAAATTTAGAGAATATATATTTTTATTTTTAAGTAGGGACAAGCAAATTGAATGCTTATCTCCATATCATTCTAGTAAATACAATTTATAAGCAAAATTTCTACAAAAACATAGTAAGAATCTCAATATTGTAGATAAAATAAAAATAAAAATAATACGCCTTTAAAATATACAAACATGTAGTAAAATTCATAAACAATAAATATATAACAAAGTAAAGAATAAGAATAAAATATAAAATAAGTGAATAGATACACAAATTGGAAAAAAAGGTAGGTGTAAGAATAGATTAAACAAGCTATTACAAAAAAGAATATTTAGGCTAATTAGGTAATTATTTAGGTTAAATAACTAAGTAGGAAGTATTACTAAATAAAAAAATTAAGCTAAATACAAAACATAAAATTTGAAAGAAAATATTTAAACGACCTAAAATTGGTTCTGAATTAGTGATTACTAATAAAAATTTAGAATAATTTATGAATGGTGGTATTATAACTTAAAATTTTTGTGAAATAATAATTTCTTTTTTTAAGAATTCTATTAACAACTTATAAAAGTATGAGAAAGTCATTCAATAAATTTGTTGTAGTAAAATTTTGTATATGATAGACAATGAATCAATGATGGGAAGGCAAGCGATGTAGACTTTCTACATTTCATGAAAGGTACGTGTTTACTTCGTGTTCTTGCCGACCACAATGCATGGTCTAGTCTATTAATATATAGTTTGTTCTTTGTTCCCATTCCAAGAATAAACTTAAATGGTAATGCAACTATCAACAAATTCTTCGTTATGAAGAATGGAAACACTAAAATTGGTCGCAGAGCCGTCATTAGGACAACTCCAACCCTCCTCTAAAATGGAGGAGAGATTGGCGTTTGGAAGAATACTGTAGCCCTCCTCCAAAATGGAGGAGAGATTGGCGTGTGATTTCG
>JANZXR010000172.1:2993846-3032301 GCA_027575705.1 Erythroxylum echinodendron
TTATTATTTATTATTTATTATTTATTGACATAAAAATATAATAATAATAATATTGTAAATAAAAATATACACAAAAAGAAAAATTGAGTTAATTTTATAAAATAATTTTAATAATCATTAATGAAAGATATAAAAGAATATGCTGAGAATATTTATTTTTTTTGTGAAAAGTAGAGTTGTGGGTTTGAGTGAACACTGTAGCATCTCTAAAATAGAGAAAATTTTACTCTATTTTAAAGGAATGGGTTAAAAATGGCCTCAAAATCGTGTTTTCAAGTTAGTCCACCGTACGGATTCAATTTTAGACTCGAACTCTTGAGTGAAAAGCCACCACACCTGCGATGGCTTCCGCCGAGGTTCCTCTTTTAGTCATTCTCACCACGTGCCCTAACTTTCCGGAGCTTCCAATAAATTCTCGTCAGTTTGGCACATGTAATGGAAATGTTGAGCTCTGGCCACAACACCATACATGCAATATTATAATAACCTTGTTTTCTTCTATACTTGTATACTGTTTATGGGTAACCTTTCTTTCTCCTTTTTCTACTTTTGGTGGCGACGTTGTTCTTTTGTCAAGTAATAGACGCTAAGGGCCCGCCCCAATTGTCCAAGAGAAGAAATAATGTACTTGATTGGATCTAACCACTTAGAATTACTTGATCCACAGCAACAAGATAAATGTTAAAACCGAATTAATAGTAATTATAGTTAATTGTTAGAATTTAGGATAATTACAATTTTAAAAATAATCAGTTGACTAAAATTAATAATTTTTAATCTCTTCTCTTTCCTTTTTGAACGAGAATTTAAATTAAGAACTATCAAATATAACAAATTATTTTCGATTTTGTTATCGATTGGACATGGTAAATTGGTAATAATCAAATTTTGCTCTAATTATAATATCATTTATAATATTTTAATTACATATTATCAATTTTAAAAGAATTATATATTTAAAATTTAGTTCAAATACTATTTATGACATCTCAATTTTATACTATCTAATTTAAGAGAATCAAGTACTCAAAATTAACTAATTAAAAATAATTAATAATCCTTTTATAGTTATAAAGACTTTCATCCCTTTTTTATATTTGCTAAAAAAGCCAACAAACGTGCTTAGGCTACATGAACGATAGCTATCTATGATGGATTAGATTGTGCTAAACACGTATTATTACCTTCATCTAAGTGATGCAGGTTTGTAAATAGTGCCAGCTTGTTTCCAGTTTTCTGTCATCTAGAACTTCAAGCATTGCTTTATCATATGCAGGTTTGTCAATAGTGCCAGCTTGTTTCCAGTTTTCTGTCATCAAGAACTTCAAGCATTGCTTTATCATTAATTATGCCTAGCTATGGCCCATACTTATAGCTCCTCGATTCCTCCATAATGCCAGATGCACTCCAATCTTATAGAATCACAAATGAATTATTCATCCGTAATATTGAAAAAGAAAAGAAAATATTTATAAAAGAAACATTACAAAGCTAAGAGCTATATGAATTTTCAAAGACTTTAACGTTAAATGTCATCTTGTTCTTCAATTAGTTGTAAAATCTAATCAGTTATGAGGAAAGTGCATTTTCTAACTTTATATATTTTAAGTAAATTGTTTTGAATATCCCGAATTACAAATAAAATATGAATCTTCATTTATAGGACTAAATATCACAATTTATTTAAAAAATGTGTATATGTATATATAGTTAACCATGAAACTTAGGTTGTGCTTGGTTCACTCTGGGAGAATAGTAACAAGAATTATAATAATTATGGTGAGGAATGAAAATAGATATGACTTCCATTCTTTATTATATTGGAGGTATGGAGTATTGTCCTAAAAGAGGATATAAAAATACTATTTATTCAATCATAATATATTAGCAACCATCTTTTTTCATTCCTTAGTCATTCATTTCTTTCCATACCAACTAACCAAGCACCTCCTTTAATTGTATTGAATTGTTACTCTTATAAGAATTTCAATATTTTGAATTTTGTACATTTTTAAGAATAATTCAATACTCATTCAATAAAATTTGAAAAATTATTTTTATAATTTTAAAATTTTAAATTACAAAAAATAGTTGTTAAAAAAAGTCTATCTGCCACCAAATTTTGTAAAACACCTCAAAATAATTTTTAGAATGCAAGTGCAACGGTGAAATCTAATTGAGTTTTCATAATTTATAATACACAATATTATAAAATAAAGATTGAAATTGTCCCTAAAAGTTGACTTTTAGCCACGAATTTTGTAAATCATTCAATTTTAGCTAAGATTTAGAAATCGTCGCCCAAAAAACGTAGTTAAAAATCAATTTTATTGTGGTGTTAATAAATTATTCAAATATCATAGTATTCAAAATAATTTGCTGAATTTGTTTTACATAATTGATATATTGGTATAGTTAACCTAATTAACCTTTTTAATGAATAGTAGTCTTGTAAGATAGTTAACCTAATTAACCTTTTTAATGAATAGTCTTGTAAGACATTGAGGTTTGATTAGAGGTAGAAGATCGTTGAAATTAATAGTTTGTGACTTTTATGAGGGCACAAGAATTTTACTCTTTGTAAATGGAATGTAGCAATTCCCTGTGTTTAATTACTCGTGGCCGTGTATACTTATACTCTACCTAATTGGCGAGTAAAGAATAATCCACGGTCAACAAATGACCAGAGCCAAGAACAAGAAGAGCCGAACCATTTTCACACGTGCCTGTACAGACCGTGTTCAACGACAAGCCATTGTCTTCATCTATAAGATGGTTGAAAAGTTGTATCTTTTGGCATATATCAGAAAGGGAAGTCTTACACTACATTTAAGCGAAGAAGGTAAGCTTTCAGTGAAGAAGGTAAGCTTTCAACTCCAGCATAACCCCTTTAGGACTGTGTGTCTGTGTTGAACAAATTAAACAATCCAATCTTCCTGGAGATGCATTCATTCAGTACCTATCTTTCTCCAGAAATATAATTTCAACCAGGAATTCCTAGCTTTATGACTGAATGTTATGTTTTCTTTAGTGAACATCTGGGAAAATAGCAAGAAAATAAAGTTTTTGGTTGTCTTGAAGTTATTTTGCATCTGTAAATTCCTTTAATTTCTTGGGCCGGTCTTCTTTTTTTCCTTTTCTGCTTTTATGTTAAAGATGAAGAACAAATTTGATGCAGAATTCGTGTAATGGACTCGTAAACTGATTAGAACTTTTCTTGGTCTTCTCTTCTTCCTCTCAAAGTTCAAGTTTCTTCTGCACGTTTTTGATTCCTTCTGGTTTACTTTCATAAGCATATGGAATATATGTTAGTATATAAAAGATTCTGAGATTTGAAATCATTGAATTACAAGTATCAGATGCTCCAAATCTAAGTTTCAGCGTCTTGGTTTAATTCTTCTAGCAGGGTCTTGCAGGCCATCGTCAAAGAAACATTCAAGGTAGCTTTAATGGAACTTTTATCAGCAAATTGGTTGCCTGAACAGGTAAATATCATCTGCAAGTTAACAAGACTATGAATTTCTCATCCAATTTATAATTTTTGTCTCTTTTTTCATTTATGTGTTGTTTGAATTTCAATTCACAGGGAACGGAAGATGCAGCTTTTGATTATCATTACCCATTGAGTCCTTTTGACTCGATGGATCATCTGAATTTTCAGTCTTTTTATTCCAACGGGTACTGCACAAACGATGGCCAGAATTTCAACTTCCAAACCACACAAAACTTCACCGATGGATCAATTCAGATTTCAGAAACTGAAGTTGAGAGGCCTACGAAACAGCTAAAGACCAACAGCTGGAGCTGTTGCACCACAGACCAAATATCTTCCAAGTCTTCTCCTTCTTCATCATCTCACATCATCTCTTTCGAGAATTCAAGTTCCTCTCCGGCTACTTCTCAATACTTCCATGACTCAAACGCAAGGACCAAGACTAAGATTGGAACCTACGAAGATGTGAACTACTCCTCTTTGATTTCTAACGTTTCCACAAACTATGGTGAGGGTACCAAAAGGGCAGCTGGTGCAATGAGTAGGACTCCTGTACATGCACATGACCATGTAATGGCCGAGAGAAAGCGGCGTGAGAAGATCAGCCAGCGATTCATTGCTCTTTCAGCTATTGTACCTGGACTAAAGAAGGTATAAATTAACTGGCTACTTGTTTCAAGGATTTATATGAAGAATTGATAAGTAATACCGGAATTTTGCTGGTAATACATCAGGAATTACATACCATAATTGCGGACTTCGATTGTTTCGATAGTATTACCATAACAATTACATTTACATGATGCAATTTACTTACGACTTTCGTTGTGTAAAGCTATCGATTTGCATGCAAAGTTAACCTATATTGCTGCTTCTTTCCTCTGGTGTAGATTGGCGGGGCACAAAGTTAATCACAACTTGCATTAGTTCACTAACATATTGTTAGTCTCTGCTGTGTCAATTATAAATGCAAGTCTTAAAGGTTGACTTTCCAATCTGACTGCTTTCCCAGTAAATAGATTCTCATATATTCTTCGGTTTGCAGACGGACAAGGCGTCTGTTCTTGGAGACGCTATTAAGTATTTGAAACATCTTGAAGAACTTGTGAAGACACTTGAAGAACAAACTGCTAATAAATCATTAGAATCAGTAATCGTCGTGAAGAAGTCTCAACTATACATCGACAATGAATCATCTTCAACTGAAGGGAACTCTGATGGCTGCTGCATCCATTCCCTGCCTGAGATAGAAGCGAAAGTTTCAGACGGTGATGTGCTTATAAGAATCCATTGCGAAAAGCAGGAAGGAAGTTTACTGAAAATTCTAAGCGAAGCAGAAAAGTTCCACCTAAATGTTACAAGCACCAGTGTCATACCATTTGGGAGTTCCACCATTAACGTTACTGTTATTGCCCAGGTGAACTTTCTGGCTTCCTTTCAAATTCATTCTGCTTCTTAACATATTTCACAGACATCAAAAGAGTATAGTTTGGCGGTTCAACCCCACCTCAACTGTTTCCTTTTAAACTATTTTCTTGCAGATGGATGTGAAATCCTCCATCACAGTCAAGGATCTTGTCAGAAACCTACGACAGGCTCTACTGTAGTATTTCGTTCAACCGAAGACAGAAATTTTTAGGCTGTTACTTTTTATCTTCCTTTTTTTTAAGACCTCCTGAGAGAAAGATCTGCCAGTGATTGTCAACATTTTTTTTTTCTGGACCACCTGCAATGTGTTGCTCTTGCTATGAGGCTCTTCCATTTTCATGCATCAAGAGGGTTTTCGATGAAATGTTCGTCTTTTTTGCGTGGTTGACCGGTTGACCACGTTTAGTTTCCCTCCATCTTGAAGATGAGTCTTACAGCTTTTTTTGGGAGACGGGTAGGGTTTCAGACTTTTCAAAAGGAATAGCTCTTTCTTTACCCACCCACTTACCCTTTTTTGAATCAAGCAAGCGACTTTCCTTCTTTTAGGGGTTTGGTGTGTTTTTTAAACCCTGGAGATCAAAATCTAGGGATTGTGTTTCAATTTCACTGTCTCTTCTTCTCCATCTTTCTAATTATATCATAGTTTCTAATATTTTGGTTCATAGTTTTGTATGTTTGTGAAACATGTAATCTAAATGCATAATGAATAAATCATTAAATGAAACCATCGCTTTCCTAACAACCCACCGAATTGGACTGCTTTTGAAGGTCTAAAAACGAGCACCAAAGCATGAATCGTCCACTCCCTCGTCCAAATCCACATAAATTGCAACTTAGATCACTTATTCCACTTTTATTGTTTCAATGTTCGATCCAATTCATTTCATCCACATATTTATATAAGATTGTTGGAACAGGTGATTGAGAAATGAAGTTCCAATTCATCTTATCTAGAAATTGGGGTTATTCTTACAAATAGATGATCAAAATCAAGCTTCTTCGCTCCTAAGGCATTGAGAAATGAAGATCTAAACACGGAGAAAAAGGTCATGAATCGTCCACTTCCTCATCTAAATTCAACAGAAATTGGAGCTATTCCTTCAAATGAATGGTCAAAATCGAGCTTCTTCGTGCTGAAGGCATCGAGACATGGAGGTCTTAAAGGAAGAACACTCCGACCAACCAACTAAATGGACTTTGCTTAGACTTTTTGACCCGTTTGGTCTTTGCTTATGAAATGGTCGGTGATCCATCTGTTTCCAAGTTTAGACATGAAATGTGAGCCGAGTTAAGTTTCGGTAGATATGATGTTTCGAATCTTTTTCCTTTGTTTCACACTCATAAATCAAGTATGTACAAATTGAAAAATCTTGGAGGATGATGACGAACTTTACGACACATGCACATGATAAACCCCTAAAACTCGGACAGCTTGATGCCCTTCCAAAACCCTTTCGCTAAAACCTTTCTTTCGTTTTTCTTTTTTTTTTTTTATACGTTAATGTTTGCTAGTTTGATAATTCTGACCGTTCTCTACGTACGTATGAAAGCTAAAATAAGTATTCTAAATTTAACTTAATTTTTTCTAATGACTGTGCTCCAAATTTAAATTAACTCAATAAAGATGCTAATTCGGATTTAAAAAATTATAAATTTAAAAATAATTAAAACAATTAATTGTTTTATAATAACTATGCTCTAAATTTAAATTAACTCAATAATAACTCTAATTATAAGTACTAAAATTATAGATTCAAAAATAATTAATTAATTTTTTCACAAGTTTATAAACATTTTCATTTCTATCTTTTCTAAAAAATTATAATAATTATTTCTCACATAAGATTTTATATTTTTTTTCTTTGAACATTTGATATTCTCGTTAAAACTCAATTTATAATCTAAAATCTTTCTTTCTTTTTTAAAATCAGATTGAATAGTCTAGCAAGATATGTTCATTATTCATGAGTTTTTTATTAGAATAATTTAGATGACCTTACAAGTGACCTAAAATCGATTATGCCAAAAGTAGTAGTTCATGTAGAATTATAGGACTTAGACCTTTAATAATTCAATTAAAATATAATTAATATTTAAATTTTAATTAGAATTACAACTAATTTTATTTAAATACAATTTAATTCTAATATAATATAATATAATTCATATTTATCAAAATCTTATATATTTAACCTTAAATTCTTTGAAACTTTATAGAAAATTATAACTTGAGCCCTTTAGGGGGTGGTCAAGTTGGTGCAGTAGGGAGACATGGGATCAAAAGTTTCTGTGTTCAAATCCCCCTACCTACACTCTCTTGATCAAACCTGTCGTACAGAACTTGCTTAGTGTGAAGTACCTAATTAGAGTGATTTGCAGGCTATTGTGTCAATTCGAAGGTTTACTCAGTGCATATCTAAAAAATAGCGATTGCTAGTTCCTTCGTTTTCAAAAAAAAAATCTCTCGCTCTTGTCACCTCAACCAAACATCATATTAGGAGAAATATTTACTTTGTAATTTTAATTCGAAATTAAGAGTCATAAATTCAACAATAAATAACTAAAATTTTGATTAGTAAATTTTTTTAAGTTTATAAAACTTTCAACTTTACTTTTCTTTTTAATATATGATTATAATATTCACCTAATATTTTAAATTTTAAGTATCATTATTACTAAGATGATCAGAAAAAGGACAAAGTGTTGCAATATAAGTTGGACTTTGTCCTACATCGAAAGAATGTATGGCCTTGATCATGCATATAATCCTAATGAGTTACTCCTCCTAGTACCAATTGATTTTAGAATGGAACCTCATTTGGGCTTATATGTGTTTAGTTTACTTAGGCCCAATTATATAAAATTTAATACAAAGGCATGAGGTTTTTTACTAGAATCTGAATGCTGCTAATTCATTTTTTAAAACAGGTAGAAACAAAGCCTATGTATATAAGCTTACACAAACAACTTCATCTAAAAACAAAACATGACCCACTACATACACATTGCAAATAGAAAGTATCTCACTGAGACACATGGGAATTTGATTAAGTAAATTTAACAATAATTAACTGACAATTAATCCTATTAAAACTTAAAAATAGGAACTGAAACTACCTACTAAACTTGAAGCACTATTCAGCACTCTCCCTTACTTTGTTAGCTTGTAATTCTCATCTTCAATCTGAATATTCATGTTGGCATGTAGTAGGGACTTCGTAAGAATATCTACGACTTGCTCATTTGTTCCATAATGCTTCAAACTGATAAGTTTCTTTTTTACCAAATCACGAATGAAATAATAGTGGATCTTTATGTGCTTTGTTCTACCGTAAAAGGGTGGATTTTTAGTGGTAACAATTATTGCCTTGTTAAAAAAGATCTCTACTGCATTTACTTGCTCTTAAAGGAAATCAACCAATAAATGATGGTGTGAGTGGTTCAATACTCTCATCCCTTAATTAGGAGTTTTGAGTTCGAGTCTTAAAAATGGAGAGACCTGTTTGACTAACACTTTATCCCTTAAGGAATGACCTGGTGCGAGCAGGGATTAATCTAAATGTAAATAGTTTAAAGGCGTCTTCCTATAATTAAGATCCCTAAAATACCTCGTGGGCTAACAAAAAAAAAAAGAACCAATAACCTTCTTAGCCAAATAGCTTGACATTCTAACGATGTTGCTATAACATATTTAAGTTTCGACAATGACAATGCTACAGTATGTTTGCTTGACATGCTAATGATATTGCTGTAACATATTTAAGTTTCGACAATGACAATGCTACATTATGTTGCTTCTTTAAGCTCCACGAAACATCACCTAAGCTAAAAGAAACACATGGCTTGATGTACACTTTCTATCATTCAAGCAACCTGCCCAATTACTGTTAGTAAATCCAACCAATTTAAAGTTTTCTACTTCAATGTATCAAATACCAAAACTGATAATTTCGGAAGTATATGGTATGATCCTCTTAGCTACCCCCAAGGTGATGTTTTAATGGACTCTACATAAATCTTGACACAATATTTATATAGAAAGTTATATTAGCCTTTGTATGAGGCAAATAATTTAAGCAACCAACCATGCTTCTAAAATACTATGAATTTTCCAAACCAGTAACATCGTCAATAAGAAGCCTCTCATTCACATTCATGTGTGTAGGAGTAGTCGTACAATTCAGTATACCAAACTCGCTTGAGATGATTAGTTCCATTTTTTTTAGAAATGAAAATTTCATTTTTACTTTAATTAACTTCAATTATAAGAAAATAATGTAACAAACTCAAATCTGACATCTCAAAATTTTTTCGTTATGCAAGACTTAAATTCAATGACAATAGACTCATTAGACCCCATATATACTATGTTATCAACATAGAGTTATACCACCAAGAATCATATTTACCATACTTTTTCACATAAAGACTCGATTCATTTTTCCTCTTTTTAAATTCGTTTTCTTGAAAATAAGAATCAATTTTGTTATAATATGCTTGTGGGACTTGTTTGGGGTTGTATAAGGCCTTCCCTAACCTGTATACCTTACTTTCATTTCCTTTAATAGTAAAATCTTTAGGTTGTGCAACATAAACCTCTTTTTTTAACTCACCATTTAAAACTACAGATTTAACATCAAATTGATATACATGTTAGCTAAGTTAAGCGACTGAAGCAAAGAAAGTTCTTACATAAGCAAGCTACCAGTGATAATATTTCTTCAAAATCAATTTCTTGCTATTGTAAGTATCCTTTTACAACCAAAAGTGTCTTTTAATTTTGTATTAAATTATCAACATTGTACTTTGTTCTATATAATCATTTTAGCCTAATAACATCTCGCCTTCTAGTAGATCAACTAATTTCCAAGTTTGATTTTTTTAATTGCATCAATTTCAACTTCCATTGCTTTTTATCACTTTTCTGCTTTGACCGCATTCTTAAAGGTTGTAAGAACACAATCTGGAAACAAAGCAAAATTAGTATTTTCATAATCTTCCATCTAAGTAGGTTGTTTTATAACTTGACAATGAGACATGACTTCTCCTTCATTAACTAGCAGCTAGGCGTGAAGTTTCAGGTTGTTGTTTGTGTTTCACCAGACAAGATTGAAGGTGAAGAAGGGTTGCTTATTAGTGTGGATTGATTGCCTATTAAAGACCCAGAGAGAGATGAGTCACTGGTTGTTGAACTGCTGCCACTTAGAGTTGTTTGTTCAAGAATTTTTCTTTATTTTTTGAAACATGAACATTTGAGTGTTGTTTATTGTTAGTATAATTCCAAGTTTCTTCTTTATTAAGGATAACATCTCTACTTATTATTACCTTTCCAATTATTAGATTGTACAACTTGTAGGCTTTGAATTATGGACTATAACTAACAACAATGCATTTCTGTGATTTTTTTTGTCAAGCTTGCTATGCAATGAAGACTTCATCAAAGTATAGGCTATAAAACCAAAAACTTTTTAGGTGACTTACTTGTGGCTTTCTCCCTTTCCATACTTCATAGGGTGTTTGGTTTAAAACTGCCTTTGTGGGCATTACATTAAAAAGATATATTGTTGTTGTCACCCTCTAAATTTGATTTCGTAGTCCACTACCTTTTGTCATGCTTTTATCCATTTCAACCACGGTTAAATTCATTAAAGGTAAATTCACCTCCACTATTGGTACAAAAAACTTTTATGTAACTCCCACTTTCCTTCTCCACTATTGCCTTGAATTTTTTTTGCCTGTTTCTGTTCGAACGCCACATTTTTGCGTCATTAGATTTAGCAATCAAGGAACAATCATTTACGGTTGAATTTTTGTGAAAACGTCTTTTTTGGTGTTATTGGCATGTTAATAAATTTTTTCTGCCCTTTTTTTCTCTTTAATCAAACAACAACCATCGTTAAACAGGAGTGAATATCTACTAACCACCAATTGACCAACACTTAACAAATTATGAGCTAATTTAGGAATATACTGCACATCATGAATGAGTTTCACATTATCTCTTGTGGTTTTGATGAAAATTATAAATTTTCCTTAAACTTGCCTCAGCTTGTTATCTATAAGTCGAACTTCTATTTTCTTTGACCCATCAATTTCTTTGAATAGTAGTTTTGAACCAAACGTGTGATTGGAGTACTGATTATCGAGAAACAACTCTTTAAAAGTTTTAGTAAAATTTTCCCTTTTTCCTCATCTTTCTGCATGATCTAACAATAAGCTTCTTTGTGACCCATTTTCTTGCAATAGTGGCATCAGGTGATATTTTTGAACTACCTTTATTCAGAAGATTGACCTCTTCCTTTGCCACTACCATAACCTTAACCACGAAATCTACTTCTTCCTCTGCCTCCTCATCCTTAATTTTCTGACCTTCCTTTGTAGGAAGATTTCCCCCTCCACTTGAAAGGCCTTCTTCTCAACCTTTCTTGAAAATTACTTAACCTTTCTTCACGAGCTAACACAAAATTCATTAATTCATCAATCATCATCATCACACTCAGTCTGAATCTCACACAAATGCAGAGTCTGGGGAGATTTGATAGTACACAGCCTTAACCCTACACAGTAGAGAGGTTATTTCTGATAAATCCACATGCAAATATGATAATGAAAAAAAAGTATGTAATATAGTAATAATACAACAAAAAATTACAAATAAGTGATGCAGGTTAAAAACATAAATAAATAAAACAAAAATAAATAAATAATTCATTTATTATTCAAATAAACATAAAAGATGTCATAAAATAACTAAATACATTAAAAAATTAATAAATACTTAAAATAAAGTAAAAATAAATAATTAAAATGAAATAATAACTTCAGAAAAATAAATAAAATAAAAATACAGCAGCATAATAACAGTTTATCAAAAAGATGTCCAACTTGTCAACAAGATACATTTGTCAAAAAATTCACATACAAAACAAAACTTGCAAACAGTCATAATAAAGATACATTCAAGAGTTAAAATCAAGTAATCATAATGTATGTAGCAAGAAAAACGAAACAATTAGAAGGGGATAGATATACTGTTACTAAAGCCTTTTACAAATACAAAACTTGATATTGGGAGTACTAGAATCAGAGAGGAAGACTGATCATACTCTTAGAAATTGGAAAACTCCACTTCACCACAATGAACTCATTAATTCATTAAAGGTAGTTAAGTCCTTAAATTCTTAAATTCTAGCAACCACATGTTCAAATTTTGATGTTAGACTCCTCATAAGCTTGCTTACAATAATTTTATCAATGACATTTTTACCGTATGTTTTCATGTGAACAATAAGTGCAAATTCTTTAGAAAAATAAACTTGCACAAACTCATTGCTTTGTATGACTATTGTTTCAGATTCTCACCAGAGTTTGTAATTTGACAATAATTACCTCTTTGTCATCTAAATATTCTTACCTCAGAACTTCAGATGTCTGAGTAGAAGTGTTTGCTGCTGTAATTCAAGGGAAAATTTCATCATTCAAATTTAAACTATTAAGTATTAACTTTAAATTTGACAAGGCTGAACTGAGCCAAATCAGGCTAAATCTGCCACCACTATCCTCCAGGCTCTGGCTATACTCCTGTAACAGACAGTCGTTGCTTCTTAACCGCAAACACTCTATAGCCATTGAGGCTGGTGTACCTTGGTTTGGGCTAGACCTTTCTATTTAAGTGTTTGAATCTGGCCTAGACCATGACACGATTGGACTTCGTTATATTAACCTAACTTACATATTCTATACATCTTGGGCTAATAATGTACCAACTGCGGCTACCTACTGGATTTCATCGTTGTCATCACCATCCATGTTACGCGTTCCTCTGCATGGAAAACGGATTTCTGTTACTCCCTTTCCCATCGAAAACTTCATCCGCTAGCCGTCACTAGAAACAACATTGACGTTTGAAGCTTTTTCTCTGCAGGCACTGGTAGCCCTTTAGAGGGTGTCCAGAAGAAGAGGCAATAAGGACGAGAACATTTAAGCTAAACAATGAGAAAGCACGTGGCGGCGATGATAGTGATTGCGACGGTGGCCGTGGTTGCGGCGGGTGCTGCATACAAAAGGAGGAGAGACAGGCAGTGGAAGCAAACGCAACGGATTTTGAGAAGATTTGCGAGAGAATGTGCCACTCCTGTTCCCAAGCTATGGGAGGTGGCGAACTCATTGGTGTCCGCCGTGGAAGATTCACTTAATTCTGAAGAAAATAGTACCCTTCACATGCTTGTTTCCTACGTTAGTTCACTACCCCATGGGTATTAAGTACTAACTCAACGGAATTATATCCTCTTCCGTTCTAGATTCTTTAACATTCTTGTTCTTGTTGGAACTAATTGTCATTTCTTGATGCGTTTTGTGCTAGGAACGAGAAGGGGTTATACTACGGTTTGAATTTGCAAGCTACGAGCTTTATGATTTTATGTGCTCGACTTGGTGGGAGAAATGAACCTATTTCTGATTTACATAGAGTGGAGATTTCTATACCATCAGATATATTATCTGGTACTCCTCAGGTAAATACGTACTCAAACTATGTTCTTCGAGGAATAAAATGTTTCAAATCATGGTTAGGTTAAACATGTGCAACGTTTTCAACAATTAATTCAACATAGTACATATGAAACTACACCTGGAAATTTTCTGTTCTTTAGGAGCTGTTCGACTTTATGGCCGTCGAGGTAGCGAAATTTGTTTCAGAACATTCAGGGAACGATGAAAATGGTGATGCAGGAACAGAGAAGAAACTGGGTTTCACTTTGTCATATCCGATGGATCAAGATGTAGCCACCTCTGGCTCTGCCATTAAATGGAAGAGTTTCTCTGCTGACGATCCAGTTGAGTTTTCTTGGACTTCCTTCATGTGAGATTATGACTTGAAATGATATTATCAATTGAATTAATTAATCGTTTCACCTGAAAAACTTTTTCAAAATCAACTCAGGTTGGAAAAGCATTGGTGAATGACATGAACCAATCTCTGAAGAAAGTGGGACTAAACATGCGTGTTTTCTCACTGGTAAAGAGTCTTTTAATCCAATTTGTCTCAAAATAAGTTGGACATTTCAAAAGTACCCAAGTTCATTGTTCTATCTTCTTGAGCAGGTTGCTGACATTACAGGAAACTTGGCTGGAGGAAAATATTATGACCTGGAAACAGTGGCTGCAGTTACTTTGGGATCAGGAACAAATGCTGTTTATTCAAAATCAACAGAAGAAATCGACAGAAGGAATGCCTCTTCAGTACCCAAGTCAGGGGAGATGGTGAGAGAGCTTACAGGATGCTGCTTAACTTTATGTGCAATCATCAAGCCAAAAATTAGATAATGTGTCCAAATCTTTCAGGTTATCAGCACTGAGTGGTACAACTTCAATTGCTCTCACTTTCCTGTTACCGAGTTTGATGCTGGTTTAGATGCAGAAAGCTTGAATCCTGGCACCCGGGTATGCAAATTCTTATAGTTTTTGTCCAAATATATACGAAACTGGTAATTGAAACTGACTTCTGATTCATTACTTGCCTCAGATATATGAGAAGCTGACTTCGGCATTATACCTGGGAGAAATTGTTAGAAGAGTCTTACTAAAGGTAGCCCAAGAAACAGCTCTATTCGGAGAGGACGTACCTGCAAAACTTTCTGTTCCATACGTACTGAGGTGAACAAGAAATGACAATCTAAATGGAATCGTTTCTTGGATTCTCCGTTTCTTAAAAAATTGAGATCTATCACTATCAGTGCTTATTGATAGGTTTTCTTTGTCCAATTCGACATTTTATTAGTTCACCTGACATGGCTGCCATGCATCAAGACACATCAGAGGATCACGAAGTGGTCAGCGACAAGCTAAGAGAAATTTTTGGGGTGAATTCTATCTTGCATTTCTCGCTTAGTGATTGCATGCAGAAATTAATTCTCTTATTCTGCTAGAGTATCACTAAATATGAAAATATTAAAGGGTTTATAAGCATCAATTATGCAAATAATTAATTTTAGTCATATTCGCAATGATTGACCTAAGCTCAATTTTTATTAATAGGCTCTACATTTTGACTATATTAAAAATTCTAATATGATATCAGAATAGATTTGGTCCGGATTATTAATTTCTCGTCATTTAGATATCCAGTCTCAGTAGCCTAATCCGGTTACCACTGCGTTTATTTCAAATGACAATTGGATGTTTAATATGAATTGTACTTGAGAGGGAGTTTTAGAATATCTCATACTGACTAAACATAAAAATGTTAAAAAATTTATAAGCAGTAAAGGTCAACTATCTAAATGACTAATTCTAGTCATATTCGTCATAGTTGACTCGTGCTTAATTCTTATTAATGAGTTCTACACTCTACTCGTATTAAAAATTCTAATAAATTCCACTTATCAGATAACGTATTGCACTCCGACGGCGAGGAAGTTTGTTGCGGAGGTCTGCGATGTTGTAGCAGAAAGAGGAGCCCGTCTCGCCGGAGCTGGGATTGTGGGGATAATAAAGAAGCTTGAAAGAATAGAGAAGAAGAGGAGTGTGGTGGTTGTGGAAGGTTGTCTTTACGAGCATTATCGAATCTATAGAAACTATCTCCACAGCAGTGTGTGGGAGATGCTTGGCAATGAGCTATCAGCTAATGTAATAGTTCAGAATTGCCATGGCGGTTCTGGAGCAGGAGCTATCTTTTTGGCTTCCTGCCAATCAGAAGACCATAAATCCTAACACCATCCATTCACAAGCTGGTAGCTTGAACAAACATGAAGGTTTTACAGGTTTTAACGTACTAATATTCCTCCAGAATTACAATTTAAGGAAGTATTCAGATCAATATTTTATCTTCATTCACTATGCCACTTAGAAAGTGAACTTTCACCTGAATTGCGAGGGAAATTGATCAGAATTGATGTTTTCGTACATTGGTAGATAGAACTAGATTGTCTCTTCCGCAAGCAAGTGGGAATCTTGGATGTGACAGGAGCTAAGAAAATGCATGGCAATATGGAAGTGAAACCCCACTTTTAGGTAGAAATCAACTTGAAGCTAAACTAACTGAAAAGGACTCAGCTTTAACTTGAATGATAAAACAATCATCAGAATCTTCTCTTCGATCAATTACCCCCCAAATTGCTCCATCTTTAAGTAGAATACGGCCAAACTCAAGACATATGGGTGAAAATTACCCTCCAAATTGCTCCATCTTTAAGTAGAATACGGCCAAACTCAAGACATATGGGTGACTTCGTTGTTGGACGAAAATTTAGCAGCAAGATAAGGTGTCTGTACAATTATAATGCATCCAGATTTGTGTTTGTTCGGTCTGCAGGTACATATTCAATGTCGCTAACTTAACACAGGCAAAGCGTCCTAATTATGAGCTACACTCTTCCTTGTTTGGCAGAGATCGGAGAAGATAAGATCATAAGGATTGGTCCCTTCATACTGTGACTCCACCAGCTGTTTCAACCTCTTCTGGACCACCATTATTGTGGAGCTCCTTGGCTCGCAGCTGGATTGCTATCTTCTGAAACTTAGTCAATTTGCTCTCTTTTTTTTTTACGTTGAACCATCGAAGTTTAAACTCAGTTGAATAAGAAACCCCCCTAGTTATTTCTAAGTGTTAGACTTGATTTGTTATAGAAGTCTATTAACTAATTTATTAACTAATTAAATCAAACTTGTATTAATTAGTGAGTTATTTACTTCAAGTTATTTGATAAACAGATTATGAAGCAGAATTAATGATATCATTTTTATAGACTAAAGAAAATAAATGTCAACTTAGTCTAATCATTATTATTACTTATCTTAACCCACTAATTTCGATTTAATGGTATTATAAAGGTATTATTAATTAATTCTCTTAAAGCCGTGACATAAAAAAAAAGCCTGCATGATTTGTAATTTATTATGATATTTAAAAAAAGTGATATATCGATCCCAACTAATTAATTTAGTATTATGTACAAATAATTGTACAATCATTCATGCGGAAAGAAAGGGCCTATTGTTGTAAGAATAGAGTTAAATATCTGATTTGAGTAAGTATAACATTAACAACTTAGTAAAAATTCGTTGAAACACAAGATTAATATTACGCAATCTTACTTTTAGTTAGTAGAGAGATTGTTTCTAAATGATTGACGTAAAATTAGATTTGAGTAAGTGAAAAAATAACTGGTAAAATTGATTCTTTGCTATCACAAATTCACAAGTTCAAATTCATATAAATAACTTTTCTATAAAAATACAAAAGAAATGATATATACGTTATAATCATCCTCCTCGTACCCCTCAAAAAAGGGAAGTCTTATTCACAGGCTATGTTAACTTTAAATGAAACAAAAAAACAAAATAAATCTCCATTTCTTTATGGTTAACAGGCAAATCAAATGGGCTTTTTGAAGGTTGAGTGATGTGCTTATGCTTTACAGCTTTAGTGCTTGTAATCATCCTCCCTTCCGTGTAATTATACTCTTCGACAAATTATATTCTCCTCCTAAGCATTGTATCTGTCTTAATGTCCTCCAAAGAAGGTCACTCTTTGACAAGGAGTGGTATAATAAGTTTCCATTTCTCAATTAAATCTTTTTTAGAAGGTTTTGAATTCGAGTCATTAAAAAGAGAAGAGGAGAAAGTTTTTCTGTTGATGATCCTCTAACTCCTTAGAATGCTCTTTGATCGATACAATTACGGACGTCTCATTTCTAACGACAGCGTGAGAGTTTGAAATTACTGAGAACCTAGGACTGATGGGAACCTGGTGCTAACTTGGGGACAGTGATCAATCAGCAGTCCACTAATCAGTATATGAAAATTCTTTATTCGCAGAAATGTACAGGCTACGTAAGAATCTGAAAGATCTTGAAATTTTAGTTGTACCTTTTATAGGGCTCAAGGAGTGGAGTTTTAGGAATTTAGAACTAGTCCGACAAAAGGTCACTCTTTTAATTTAATTTATTTTTTTATTTCAGCCCTTTGATTATTAAATTTTTTTAGCAAAAGTTTTAATGTATAGTTATTAACAACATTTTTTTTTGAAGAAGGTTATTAACAACATTTAAAAATTGAGTTAGAAGTTCCAAAGGTAAAATACATAAATCTCTTTTATATTTTAAAAAATTGCCTTATTTATAAAAATTTCAAGAAAACTATTCTTTTCAATTTTAATTAAAAATAACGGCAAAACACAACATATGTGACGTAAATATTACAAGCGGGCTAATCAAGGACTACTTATATGGCTATCCAACTTAATTTTTAAACTCAAACGGAACAAAATAAATTCGACTCAAACTAAAAATTTATCATAATTATCGTAAAGTATTAATTTAAATTAAGTTTAATTTGTTCAAATTGGGTTTAATAATTGAGTTAGCTTATATGTCATTTACGATTGATTAGTCTTAATGTTGCATTTAATCAAAATTTAAAGAAAATATTTTTAAAAATTAAAAAGTTATGATTTTTTCTTAAATTTCTTAAATTATAATTGAATTTATTAATTTTAAAATTAGAAAAAATTAATGTTAACTTAAAAGACTAAAAATATACATTGCTCTATGCAAGTTTGACAATAAAAGATGTGATATTTCAAATCAATTATTTCTAGCCACGCTAGCTGAAGATCATTGAACATCGTCTCCCTTTTGGTGTGTTGCTAAATTGGAGGGAGACAAGAAGTGCCAATGAAAATCTCGTGCACATCTGGTTTCCCTCAAAACTAGCGATAGAGAGGACAAGAGGAAGAATCGTGCACATGAGCAAGTTGGTGTAATTTTCAATGGTTTGGTAACAAGATGTGAGTAATTGCCTAATGGGTGTATGTGTGTGTTTCCAAAGCTAGAAACGAGAGAGAGGAGGGGACAAGAAGAACACAATCCAAGAATATATTTTACTTTGATTATTTTTATATATAAAAGAAGTAGACAACAACGTGTTTTATGGTGTGGTGAGCTTCAAGGCATTTTTCTAGATTTGAGTGAGAAGAAGAAGCGTTTGAAAATTGGAGATTAGACCGGCGAATCTCTCTAACCAGTCTCACGAGTCACGATCTTTGGTTTAGTTGCATTCCTCAATGAATGAAATGAACACTCGTCAGTCTTCACACACACCCTCCAAGTACTTACCTTCCTCATTAATCACCCGTTATTAGTCAAATATGGTGTGAGATTATAAATGTAGCCATAATTACAGGGATTAGGATTAACGGTTAGTTTATTTTTTTTCATTTATGCTTTGTAAACTCAAATTCAATTTAAAAGATCAATACAAAAAATTCTTTAATTCATGTATGAATCGATGCTTTTAATTTGGTATAAAGAAGTATTAGTTTGACCATCAATTTTATATTTTAAGTAAATTAATTAGTGATCTAACGATTAAAATAAATAATACACCATTTAAAAGTATTTATAAAATTTAACATTTGTTGTTAATTATTTTTTAAAATTAAATTAAACTTAAATCGCTTTCAATTGAACTCAAATAGATTGAATTCAACAAAGGCAAAAGCACATTTGGTGGTGTTGCCATAAAAGCTTGTTATGATAGGTGCAAATGAAGGTTAATGAGACTATACGTGATTTTGGAACATGAACACAGTTTTAGGACAAAGAAAGATGAGGAAAATAAAAGTAACACCTAACATGCAATGGTCCGTGGATAGGCCATTAGAAAATGACGCATATCTCTCTATTTGGTAACTAATCATACGTCACCTTATTATTTTAAATTATCTAAAAAATATTTTGTACTGTTACATTAAAATTTATAATATATTTAAAATACATGTTCTTCACCTTTAATATTACTTTACCAAGTTACATACACATCATTAGCGCACGGATCCTAAACCATTGAATCTTTGATCAACCTGTGCCCAAAGCCACGCCAACCATTGATGGCTAGAACCGTACACTGAATTTACCAAGATGACCTTTCGCCCACAAAGATTTCTTTGCTACCTCAGGAGAATAGGTAAAAAGGGTGATACAGTCAAAGCACCCTTACCTCTCTCACTCGCGCACATTTTTAGTGGAAGGCCTGTTCGGTCATTTTCACAAATCAGCTTGCATCGCATAGGATAGGACTCATAGGAGGCGTGTCTCTCTCCGGGCCCACCCGACACGCCATCCGCCCCGCCCTCATAGTCTAGCCTAAGGTCAGACAACGTGATTTCGACCACCATTAGAGGGTAAAATCGTAAAAGTGGCATGAAAAAGGAATCGGCGAGATTAGGGTTTGTTATGGAAACACCAATCCTCGTGTCTCCCCATGTCAGTCAACAGGTCTTTGACCCACTTTATTTCCACCAACAAAATTATTGCTCTTAAATAATTGTAAATCATTTCCTTTTCTTCGCTTCCTTTTATCTTTTAATATTCCGTTGAATTAGTATTTAAATTGAAAAATTATAAGATATGATTTCAACATAACTTAAGTGCATGTTTGAATGAACTTATATCAGTAGAATATTTTTAGAAAAGCGTTTTTAAGAAGCTAGTTGATTATTTGACTGTCATTTAAAAAAGAGATTTTTTGAAAGAGTTTCATACAATAAACTCTTTGATAACATAAAAATAAAAATACTTTTAATTTCAATTTTATTTTATTTTGTAATAAAAATTATTTATGCATATAAATATTATTTAAAATATATTAAACAATATGCAAATAACAATATATTAATTATTATATAATTTTAAACCATATGAAATATAAATGAAAATATATTTAGTCAAATTTTTTTGTATAACTTATAACATGAGTAAAACTAATATAAAAAATAAATATTAAAATATATAAAAAGTTAAATAATATTATATAAATCTCAAAATAAACATGAAGATGTGTTTGTGGGTATTGTGAGAATTATGTGTAAAAATAAGGATAAAAGGGACTAAAAATAGGCTCATTAATTGATCTGAAAATCTACTTAAAAATTTACTGTTTTGAGAAGCTCCAAATTTGAGCTTCTTAAAAAGTTGTATTTTAGTTACCAAAAAAACTATATCTACTAAAAAATGCTTTTTTATTTTACAGTCAAACATTTATTTTTCTTAAAAAACTTTTGCGGCAAAAAAAGTGTTTATTCATCTTCCAAAAATTGATCCAAATAGACATTAAATAAGCTTCAACCAAAATAACATATAAATGAATTTGAAGAGGTCTAAAAATACACAACCTTACCTTTAATTAATATAAAGATTATTTTTGATAAACTTATAATAATAAGAAAATTCAATCATTAAAGTAATTCTTATCCTTTTATTAATAATAATTTTTAACTAATTTGAATTTTAGTGGGATGTAACGCAAGTATTATTTAAAAATATTACTTTTGAACATTTTACAAAAAGAAGCAGTCTTTTTCCTGATTCTCCTCCTTTTCACTTTATAAACTTTGGAGCCGAGAAATCAAATATTACTAAAGAGGCAACAAAAAAAAAAAAAGGCAAAGCAAATTACTTTTGAGAGGTAGGTTGAACATGTAATGCATCTTATGCTTGGTAAAAAGAATCTACGAGGCGTAACCTTAAAAAGGGTGAAAGCTCCCCTCCTGCTCTGGCCCAGGTGCCAAAACATCGCAAAGTCTAGGGAATTTTGGGTGGTGGTGATGGATGATCATCATGCGTCTTCCTTCTTTATAAGTCCCACCTCACACAAAAATTACTCAACCGTGTACGGTTTTTCATCTGCGACTGCATCAGAGAGACCCACCACCCCATCTATTTTGTGTGGCCCATCTGTCTGTTACTTTTGCTCACACAAGTGGGTCCTGGGTTTTAACAAAGCAAGATTGTCGCGTTTGACACCCTCTGATCGTACGTTATGATTAATCAATAAAGTTAACAAGTTTAGTCTACTCGTGCTTAACGGATTCGATTTAGTGATATGATGTAGTGGATTGAACCCTGCAACAACATGAGAAATATTGTCTATGGTCGTGGCTTCAGATATTAATTATAAAAAGTATATAACATAAATATTATTAAGATAAATAGTTAGATTGAAATTGATTTTAATTAATTTGAATTTAATTTAAAATTTGCATTAAATCATCAACATTTAATTGTAAATTTCAGCATAATTAATTAATAAATATTACATATTCTTTAAATTTTGTTCCTTAAGAAGCTTTTATGAATGTAAAAGTACAGTATCTTTGACCGTGGCACCAGCCCTACCGACTCTCTGCTTTTGAATTTTGTTTGTTTGGATCTTTTCAAAAGCTCCCCCTCTTCCAAAGGATCCAAGGCTATCTTTGTCGTGCCACCGTTCAGGTAATTAGCTGTAAATCTATTTGAGGTTTTGATGATTAGTACACGAAGAGACCGTTATGGAACATGAAAATATCGTTTCTATACGACATTGAGTCAATTTAGAAGCAACCAGGCAGGTGACAAAACTAGAATTAGTACGAACAAAAACACAGATATTGATACCTCTTCTTGTATACGTATGGTTGTTATCATAGTCTCTTCAATTGTAAACTCGTTTGAAGTATGTCTATATATATATATACATGTGATAGAAAAGCTACAATCATCAATTTACATGTATAAGCAGTTCTTAAAAGAGCTTAACAAACGGTAACCTAAACTACCTGCCTTGTGCCAACACCGCTTCAACGGCCTTTGATTGGCTACAAACCTTAATTTAGCTGAAGAGAGGTAAATGATATAATCATACTTCAACTACCATCACCAAACTCGACTTCAATAACATATCATTATCATCAAATTGGTTTCATTTGCTTTTCTACATGCAACGTGCAATAAATATTTATATAATAAAATTATTTTAATTAAATTAATAATTAAAGATTTCAATATTTATGTAAAATACTAAAAATACATGAAAAACGTTTGACCTTTCCGTTTTTCTTTGGGCATTCATTCAGATTTGACTAGTTTTGGAAGAGAAAAACACATTATCCCTGTCTATTTTCGCTTAACTATTTATGGAACAAGAAGAGTCCAAAACTCAAAATAAATGAACTCTTCTTTTTTTTTGGTGCAATTATGAAAAAGTACTTACAACTTCAGTTGTTTGCTTATGCCTCCGAAAACAAACTCCAAATATTTAAATCTCTCACTCCACCTCCTCTCCTACGCACACTCTTCACTTGCCAGCCTCTCTCTCCTTCCTCCCCTCTCAACTGTTCGTACTCTGCCAGCCCAACGGCGACGTTTTAACCCAGAAAAATGCGAATGTTACTCATCCTCTTCCTCCTCCTCCACTTCCACCTCTGTACTTCACACGCCGTCTCGGAGTTACAAGCCCTACTCTCTGTAAAGTCCGCCATCTCCGACGACCCCCAGTCCGCCCTTTCGTCGTGGAACTCCTCCACCTCGGTCTGCTCCTGGACCGGCGTCACGTGCGACCATTCACGGCGACACGTGACCTCGCTTGACCTTAGTGGTTTAAACCTCGTCGGAGCTCTCTCTGTCGACGTGGCTCACTTACGTTATCTCCAAAATCTCTCTCTCGCTTCCAACCAGTTTTCTGGTCCCATCCCTGCCGAGCTCTCTGCCATCTCTGGTCTTCGCTTCCTTAATCTCTCCAACAATGTGTTTAATGGCTCGTTTCCTACTGAGCTCTCTGCGCTCAAAAACTTGCAGGTTTTGGACTTGTATAACAACAATATGACCGGAGTCTTGCCGTTGACAGTCACCGAAATGCCCAGTTTACGTCACTTACATCTTGGTGGCAACTTTTTCTCCGGTGAGATCCCGCCGGAGTACGGCAGTTGGGTGTTTTTGGAGTATTTGGCTGTTTCTGGGAATGAATTGGTTGGTCATATTCCCCCGGAAATTGGTAACTTGACGAAGTTGCAGGAGCTCTACATTGGGTATTACAATACATATGATGGTGGATTACCCCCGGAGATCGGAAACTTGTCGGAGTTGGTGAGGTTCGACGCTGCAAACTGCGGGTTAACCGGTGAAATACCGCCGGAGATTGGGAAGTTGCAGAAGCTTGATACTCTGTTTCTTCAAGTGAATGCGCTTTCTGGGTCTTTAACACCTGAGCTTGGTGCCTTGAAGAGCTTGAAGTCCATGGATTTGTCTAACAATATGCTTACAGGAGAGATTCCGACTAGTTTTGCTCAGTTAAAGAACTTAACTCTGTTGAATCTTTTCAGAAATAAGCTACACGGAGCGATTCCGGAGTTCATGGGAGATCTGCCGGAGCTTCAGGTGTTGCAGTTGTGGGAAAACAACTTCACCGGTAGTATTCCCCTAGGTTTGGGTTCAAATGGGAATCTTGAGATTGTAGATCTCTCGTCGAACAAACTTACTGGAGCTCTGCCTCCTAACTTGTGTTTTGGTAATCGGTTACAGACATTAATTACTTTGAGTAACTTCTTGTTTGGTCCGATTCCGGAGTCTCTTGGTAAATGCGAGTCCTTGAATAGGATTCGAATGGGAGAGAATTTTCTTAATGGGTCGATACCAAAAGGACTTTTCGGGTTACCGTTGTTGACGCAAGTTGAGCTGCAAGATAATCTTCTCGCGGGAGAGTTTCCGATAGCTGATTCTGTTGCCGTCAATCTGGGCCAGATTAGTCTTTCTAACAATCAGTTATCTGGGTCGTTGCCTCCTAACATTGGCAACTTCTCTGGAGTTCAAAAGTTGCTTCTTGATGGAAACAAGTTCTCTGGTCGAATCCCACCTGAGATTGGAAGGTTACAGCAGCTTTCGAAGATGGACTTTAGCCATAACAAGTTTTCGGGTCCTGTTGCGCCGGAGATTAGCCAATGCAAGCTTTTAACTTTTGTTGATCTTAGTAGGAATGAACTGTCTGGGGAGATTCCTACTGAAATTACCGGTATGAGGATCTTGAATTATCTCAATCTGTCGAGAAACCATCTCATAGGAAACATTCCCTCGTCGATATCTACTATGCAGAGCTTAACCTCTGTTGATTTCTCTTACAACAATCTTTCTGGTTTAGTTCCTGGTACTGGTCAGTTTAGTTACTTTAATTATACTTCGTTTTTGGGTAATCCTGATCTTTGCGGTCCCTATTTGGGTCCTTGCAAATATGGGGTTGCAAATGGAACCCACCAAGCGCATCTCAAAGGGCCACTCTCTGCTTCTTTGAAGCTATTGCTTGTTATTGGCCTCCTTGTTTGCTCCATAGCATTCGCAGTTGCAGCCATAATCAAGGCAAGGTCACTTAAGAAAGCCAGCGAGTCTCGTGCTTGGAAATTGACTGCTTTCCAGCGGTTGGACTTCACTGTTGACGATGTTCTAGATTGCCTGAAGGAAGATAATATTATTGGTAAAGGAGGTGCTGGGATTGTTTACAAGGGTTTTATGCCAAATGGTGATCATGTCGCCGTCAAACGGCTTCCGGCGATGAGTCGGGGGTCTTCTCATGATCATGGATTTAATGCCGAAATACAGACATTGGGGAGGATTCGGCACCGATATATTGTGAGATTATTGGGGTTCTGCTCTAATCACGAGACAAACCTCTTGGTCTATGAGTACATGCCTAATGGGAGCTTAGGGGAGGTTCTTCATGGCAAGAAAGGAGGCCATTTACACTGGGACACAAGGTATAAAATAGCTATAGAGGCTGCCAAGGGACTCTGTTACCTCCACCACGATTGCTCGCCGCTGATTGTTCACCGTGATGTGAAATCAAACAACATACTTCTCGACACCAATTTTGAAGCTCATGTTGCTGACTTTGGTCTTGCCAAGTTCTTACAAGATTCTGGCACATCGGAGTGCATGTCTGCTATTGCCGGTTCTTATGGGTACATAGCTCCAGGTACGTTCTTAATCTTTGGTGTTTCTCCCAACTTAATTTTTTGCGGAAATTTTTACTTTGGTGGATAATGTTGTGGTTTCAATTATGTCAAGTTGAGTTGAATTTCGTGTACGATCTTTGACTTGTAATATGATTTTGCTGTGCGGAATCATTGCATTCATGTGATTCAAATTTTCATTGTACTTTGGTCGTTTCTTGACTTTGATCCCTGTTTAAGCATGACATAGGCATAGTAAATTGTAATCAGTAGTTAGAAGTTGGTTTCACTTTTCGGTCACTCTCGAGTTTGGCATTGAAATTAGGTGTCAGTCAGCTTTGAAAGTACAGGAACCAAATGATTCTTTGCTGTTATCCACTAAAGCAGTGTAGACCTCATGCTGTGCTTTTCCCATCACAAAAGGTTTCTAAAATGGGCTTAACTATTTTGTTTTACATTACTATAGTAGTAACTAAATTGACCCTATTATCTGCAGAATATGCCTATACTCTCAAGGTTGACGAGAAGAGTGACGTATATAGCTTTGGCGTGGTTCTCCTGGAACTAATTACTGGTCGAAAACCGGTGGGAGAGTTTGGAGACGGCGTGGACATAGTTCAATGGGTGAGGAAAATGACAGACTCCAACAAGGAAGGTGTTCTGAAAGTCCTAGACCCAAGACTTCCATCAGTTCCACTACACGAAGTGATGCATGTGTTCTATGTGGCAATGCTGTGCGTGGAAGAGCAGGCCGTGGAGCGTCCTACAATGCGGGAAGTGGTTCAAATCCTGATGGAGCTCCCTAAACCACCAAGCTCGAAGCAAGGAGACTCAACCATTACAGAGTCCACACCTCAATCATCCACTGGTTTAGACTCTCCTAATACACCAGCTAAAGATCCTCATCAACAACAACCACCACAAGCTCAATCGCCACCACCTGATCTTCTTAGTATTTGAAGTGCTTTTTCCCTTTCCAGCTTAAGTTTCAGGGAGAGTAAGGGTTGACTAAATTCCAAGAATCGTGTTAGCTTCCAAATATTATGTTTCTTCTTTTGATTTGGTGTTTCTCTAACTTCAAGGATTGTTCAATGTCTGCAAGTTTTTTCGTGTACAGTAGGGGGAGGGAGGGTTATTTGCTTATAAATTTGTCGTTTTCATCATGTACCTGGAACTACTCTTTTCTTTGCCCGCTTTTACTCTCTGGCTAACTCTTTTATGGCACAGCGGTTCACTGTCTACCTCAGAATAAGCTTCACAATCTCTATTTTTAAAGAGCTTAGAAACTGTTGGGAAAGATTGAAAGGGACAGTGCAATGGATTAGGCATAGAAAACCGTGTTTCTGGTCTGCAAAAACCAATAAGAAAGCGGATAATCACCTAACAGAGACTGGTTCTCAATTACCGAGATTGTAAGGTTACTTACCGATCTATCTGACCTCTACTGACCCTTTTTACTCCGAATCAAAACTGAACCAGCAAATGAGTGCTTTTTTGGGGAGGGTTTCCTTTAAAAGAAGCAAAAGAGTACCCCTTTAAGACTCCATACATTTCAAGCTTTGCTTTTTTAACTCAGGTAACAGAGTTGAAGAACGCAACCCCATGCACAGGTTTGGCAAGTGAGTCACATGCAATTTTGAAAATCTGAAAGTGGTGTTAGTGAGATTTGTTGTCCTTGGTAGTTGTTGAACCTCGAATCGTGTTATGTGTAACAGCAGATTCTTTGTATTGTATTTGTTTGTAGTTCGTTGTAAGACCAACTGAAAGGGTTGCCCTTTGTGAGATCACCTTCCTCCTGGTCCCGGTCCTGGTCAAAACAAGGTAACCTTTTATTATACTAAGGAATTGCTTTTCTGGCTGTCTATGGACTATGGGTATTACTACGATTTTTGGGTTAGGTGGGTATTTGGTTGGCAGAATATGACGTATCTCAAGATTTCACATGGAGGATTACTCGAAAGTTTCGAATATTATATAATTATTTTTTTGAAAAATAATATTATATAAAAATTTGTAGAGTAAAAGATACAAATTTTTAATTTAAAAAACATTTAAAAAATTTTTATATTTAAATTTTTCAAAAAATTCTTTAATTTTTAACTATCTATGATATATAAATTAATCAAATACTAAATAACGACGATTTTATATTAAATCTGATTCAAATTAATAATTTATTTAATTATTTTAAATTATTAATTTAAGTCTCATTTATTTGATTTAAGTTATTAAAATCCATCTAAAATTTAAACATAATAAATATTTATAAAAATATAATATATTGAAATATAAACATATATTTTTTAATCAAAAATTTTAATTTGTATCCCCAAAACAATATAATTTTGTATTAACACCTAGTTTGTTGGGTACAGATATGTATAATATTTAGAATCGGCGTTGATCAGAAAAGTCAGTGAATGGTTCATCGATCATAATTTGATGAGACAAGTGTCGATATCGATGGATTGGTATCACCAAATTGTTTCAATCACTCACTTTCCCCCTGTCTCGTCTTCCATTAAATGCCATAGAAAATCAGGTGCCATTATTGGCGTACATCGATACATTAAATTGCTCAATCGATGGAACTTCCAAGTTCTGAATTGTTTACATCAATACTAAATAGTAGATGCTACATTGGGTGTGTTTGGACTATCGAAGAGAGGTCATTAGCTAACAGGATTCAGTCTTGTTTACAATATCACAAAATGGTAAAGCAACCTCACCCTACCTAATCACACTCTCACCAAATAAAAATGAAAGATACTATATGTACCTTTTACATCAATATCTTAGTGCAAATCTATCATCAGTAGACTGGTCGTTGAATTCCCCAAATAAATACGAATTACTGCACTTAGATATATGTTGAATGATTGATATGGTATCGAATAAAGGAATGGAAGATGGAACTCTAGGAGCTAATGATCCTTAGTACTTCCAAGAAGAAAACCAAAACATGAACAGTGAACACAGACTGCGCTGGGAAGCACCAGCTACCAAGAAACTGATATTTTATTCTTTCCATTAGATTAGATAGAGATTTGCATGTAAAGTTTAACGTAACAATGAAAAGTTGTCGCTAAGTGACAAAGTAACTTTAGAAAAAGGAAAAATGGGTAATAAACATGGGACAGTGGGAGACCAAATCATCCTCTCTTTTCGACATGAACGTGTATGTATCGTGTGTACCTGCAAAACCAAACTATATGATCTTACTCTCTTCGTTTTGGAATCTGCTTTTGCCTACCGTCCACTACACATCCATTTTTTGTCCTATCTTTTAAACTAACCTTGGACATGCATAGTTATGCTCTAGTGCAAAAACATGTTACCATGGAAATGGCAAATCTCGCTTCCTCAGTTTCCTTTTCATCCTTTGTTTTTCTCTGTGTCGATCACTGAGTGGTCCCTTTTCCAGTCTTTCCCTTCAAATTTTCTATCCCAACAAACACTGCACGATTCCAATCCAAGTCATTATAGCTTGTGTGGAGAAGAGTCCACTATGGCCTGTCAACTTGCTTGTTTCCTCAAATTTACTTCCTTTTTTTTATATATATAGCGTAACTCTTTTAGTTTAAATAATTTTAATTTTAATTTTTTAATATTCTAATATTCTAATATTTTTTAAAAATTTTATTAAAAATAATAGCCATATATATGTAAGCTAAACTCATCAATTGTTAATTAAATTTATTTTAAAGTTAAAGTTAGAAGTGAAGTTCCAACTTTAAAATTAAAATTTGTGTATGGAACAACAGGCACCCACATGACTGTCCTAAAGTTTACATTTGCCATGGAACCTGTTTCAATCTTTGTCTTCATTGCTACCTTATTAATTATACTGTCTGGAGCTTGAGTCAACGAATTAAATGTCCTCTATAGTTTTGAAATATGCCTTTTGGAAACGAACACACAGTCAGAGTCTGCACACAATCATTTGTTAATTCTCATGGACATAGTGCTATTTGATTCTCTCAACACGCTTCGTCCAAAGCCTGTCTTGGAGCTATGATTCTGCAAATTTTTTGGAAGGAAAAGAAAAAAGAAAGCAAACGTCTCGTACTTGTAGAGTATGATACAGTGAAAACCCTCATGTTTACCCAACAAGTAAAACTGGGAAAAGCTGTAGTTGTGCACTCCTAAATCTGTTGTTATGATCTTCATCGTAAAAGCTTCAAAGAAATTCCATGTTTCTGTGAAATACTGAGATCGGATAAGCTAATTCCTGACTTCAGGTATAACAGTGACACTAACTTATTACTTACCTGTTCCAATTTTGCTGATTTAACACTGTTCAACCTATTTTATCCATGTATTTATTTACAATTCATATAAATATATGAATGAGATGGGTTGAAACAGCGTTGCAACGGCAAAATTAGATTAGGTGATATAAGATGTTAAATACTAGTCTCTGCTGGTCTTCTTGTGACTATTCAATTACATGTACAAAATCCACTAATGTCAGCCATTGATTTAAAAAAAGCAAAGAAAACCTGCATTGGTTCAATCATCCAACAACTCCCAATATTTGTTCTTATGCAACCTTACTTTGAAAGAACAAGTATGGACCCATGAGAGAATTGGGTGACTAATAACTCTGTCTCTTTCTCAAAAGTGCAATCGTTTTTATATTCTGAAAGGATTTTCTTTCTTTCTTTTTTCGCAGTAAAAGACAGAACAAGATAAGATGAATGTGACAGACAACAAAATCCAATGATTTTAGATACATCCTCTTGTTCCACACAAGCATCAACACGCTCTGTGTTAGGAACATTAGTGGGTCTCTCTCAGTTTCTGACTTTGACCTGACCTGACCCGACCTCTGCAGCAGGCAAGTTTCGTTGCGTGGTGATGAAGGAAGCCACAACTCTTCGTGTAACAAAAGAACCGGAGAATTTTGGCGAGCACGGGTTCTTTGAATTGTGTATAATAATAACAATAGACTTGTATTGCCTTTTCAAAACTCGAAACGATGGAATCTACACAACTGTAATTTGGCATATCGACGAACGATTAGATAAGTCACTTTTCAAAGTCCATTAAAGCGCTTAGTTAATGGGAGTCATTAATAATGCAGAGCTCGAGGGGGACACCTATGGCATGTTATTAAAAAAGGGTTTGGACTTTGGTGGGGTGATTTATGTAGGAAAAGCAAAAGCGAAAGAGGATATGACCATGGCTTTCATGTTCACGACCTTTGAAAACTCAGTTCAAGAAAGTGGTAGGACAAAGAAGTGGGAAAAAAACAAAAAAAAACTGTGGATAGAGCTGTAAAGAAGATAAAGAGCTTTTGCACTGAGTTGGACTTACAAGTAATAGGTCCAATTTAAAAAATGTATATTTAAATAATAATAATTTTTAAAATTTTTATTTTATAATTATTAGTAAATTTTAATTACTTTCAAATTTATGCTCATTAAATATTATAAATCTAACTTTTTAATAAATAATCTACAAAAATTAGTAAAACATTTTTATTTTAATAATAATTTATAACTAATAAATACAACATATTTTCTAATTTTTTTTACTATTTATGTGAAAAGACAATTATTTATTTAAATTTCATTATGAAAAGTCACTAAATATTTGTATTTGATGGATTAAAATAATCTTAATTATATATAACGTACAAGAATTTAATAAAAATCTTTAAAAAAAACCCGATTAAATTATACAATATAGTTTAATAAATAAAAGGGAATATATTTACAAAAAGGATTATTATAACCATTCATTCAACATGTTAAAAAGCTTAGAACACTTTTAATTATAATTTTCCCATAAAGTTAGAACATGTGTTATGAGAAGAAAATGGAGATAACAAGTATTATTATGAACATGGGCTCCAACATCATATCTCTTTAGAGGAAACTTTATCCAAAGTCCACTCTTCATTTTATGCATCTTCCTACTTCAGTGCCCTTTTCCTGTTCTTATTGGTATCGTAATCTTTGTAGAGAACGAAGGAAAAAAAGAAGTTAATTTAAAAAAAATTGAAAATTTAGAGATTTTCTACCCAAACAAGTAAGATTTTTACTGAATATTGTTAATATTGCTGTTGTTGTTAAACCAGATTCTTAATTCAATACATTCTTTAAAAAAATGATACCAAATGATTTTGTTTTCTAAAAAAAGAAGATATATGTATGTGTTCTGTTATGTACAGAAAAACACAGGGCTGTGTCGGATCCTGAAGAAAATTCTGAAGGGTCGAGCTTCACGGGCCTTTCTCCATCATTTGCTCAACATCACTTTTTCATGTACTGTTACCCCCATGACAATCACAATTCAAAGTTTTTCTGTATCCAGCAACACGTTGTTCGATACTAAGTCCTTTCATAGACAGTCTCACTCACCTAACAATTATTCATATCCGCAACCAAAGGTCAGATAATGCTTCTACTTTAAGCAGAAACTGTTTTAAGTTACTCCGTGTTCTTGGCCCCAAGTATGGGTTTTGGTAGATAAAGTAAGCCCTTTGAGCTGATCAAGTAAGACGAAACAGAGCAGATTAGAGTTAAGGGGTCTCCGCAGCAAGTTTAATGGTTTGTAGTTAAGCTTGAAATCAAGAAACAGGGTGGATATATTCTGTTTTCAAAAGGCTCAGCTTTAACATCCAGTTGTTCGAATATTTTAGTATGTGAGACTGACATTTCTCTGATATGTATAAATGTCACCATTTGTCCTTACGGTTGCTTCTTGTTAATAACCACTTCCAATAATGGGAAGGTTCAAGCTCGGGTACTCCCACATTTTATCCAAGCAACTGGTGTAGTATTCATACTGACAAACGTTAAAGAATATGACAAGGGTACGACGAGATGAGTACCAAGAATTTCTTTACTAATATCCCTTGGTTAAAACAGAGACACGATCACTTATTAACTCAGAGACTGAATTCAAAGCAACGGATGGCAGAGGAAAAGACCATGAAAGACATTGACTTTGGAAGCAACTTCTTATTTCCTGATAAAGGAGACACCTTTCTGAATGCTACCTGCCAATTCTTTCTTTGCTTTCTCCAAGCCAGCCCTGTAATTTAGAACAGATTAAGGTTTAACTTTCCTATCATCCAAACCTCTGATTGAATTTTAACTGAAAACTTAGGAAACAAACCTTTCATACTCATTGAGGGGTCCCAATGAGTAAATTTCCTCGACTCCTGAGCGACCAAGCCTTACCTTGGTTGCGAAAAAGGGAAGTTCTGTCACCTGTATAATGTAAGGATAGGTTGCATTAAACCACAAAAAGTTCTAGATGTTTAAATTTGAAACGGGAAATTGCAAGAGACGGTGATGTAGTAGCATACCTCAGAGGCTACATATGCACATTGGATAATGTTAGCATCTCCCCTCAAACCCCGAAGGCATGCGTCTGCAAATTTTACAGCAGCGTATGCCTGCAATTGGTCATGCGTATTTGATTTCGATCATACAACACAAGTAAAATTTGCAAAAGGACAAATTAATAACATGCAAAAGGACAAATCACTAACCATTGACAATGTCGCAGAACCTGATCCAGCTTTAGCCTGGAGGCATGTCACGGTGAAGACTCAAACACAGTCCAAGAAATGGCAGGATTCCAATCAAATAGCAAACTAAAATCATACTAAACCAAACTAACCAATGCCCATAAACAATATTCCATGAAGCAATACAGATTGCTAATAACCCTCTGATCGATATGGCCCTTCCCCCTAATAAGGACCCTGAATGTTTCATTCACTATCTAGCAACTATTTATGTGTTGCAACCATCAGACACCATAACTGAGGTTTATGACGGTTGCATGCGACAACTCTAGCAATAGGAAAGTTGATCCATGTCACAAACTCAGTCATGCAACCATAACTGAGGTCCATGAATCCAGACCGTTCTCTTTCTTGTCCCCTCCTCCAAAATCCCCCAACCCTAACATACAAAAAGAAGGTAGAAGGGAGAGACAAAACAAAGAATATATTTGACTAGGAAATGCTCTGAACTAGTTGTAGGCCACTTGTGAAAATTATATGTAAAATCAATTTCAAAGCAAAGAAGGATGTCAACAGAAAGATTTACACACTTCTAATCTCCGAGCTAAGCCTAAGAACTTTATCTGTGTATCAACAAACTCACAATAGCGTGCAATTCAACAGAAAGCAATAAGTAACATTTCTTTTTACCTCAACAACTTCTGTCCCACCGTTTTGAATACGATTTGTTAAGTACTCAATTTCCTGCTGCGTGAAAGAGCACGGAGGCTTGACCTAAAATTAGAAAATAATGATCCATAAAAACCAAGTAATATAAAGCATTTAGTAACAAGCACACAATACGTATAAACTAAGTTCTGTTTGAACCTGTGATAGGAGCGGTAAAATAGTAACTCCAGCATGACCCCCAACGACTGGCACATCAATTTCTCTAGGATCAAGACCCAAAACTTCAGCCTAGAGTTTCATAGAGAGACAGAAGAAAGACCAAAATCAAGTTCAGCAACGAAAATAAGTTTGCAAATCAATCAATTTATGATAAAATGTCAAAATCGTCAGATGTGAATTGAACAGAGCTAGCCGAGAAGCTATCTTGATTATTTGATAATGCTGGTCTGCAAATCCTTAACCACTTGAAAATATGATCTTATATACTTACTTCCAAAAATTAGTAGCTGCAAAAACTCAGCAACTGTAGAAGTGTATCTTTTCTCTGTATTTATCCTGTATTGTATAGACTACTGTATAGGGTGTTGTATAGCGTGTAACTTCTGCTTTATAGGTTTTATTTCTGCTTAGTTGGGTTGCGTTTTATATAGTGGCAGTCACCATTTTATTATTATGTACAGTGGTGGTATATATATACCATCTTCGTTTATGAATAGAGTAACCCATTCTTTTATTTCAGATCTGTCTACAAATTGAAATCCCTAGTATTTCGCAATATCTTCAGCAACAATGAGCCATCAAACTGTTGATTTTTACTGCTTTCACCCTAAAGACTTTCAGAAACCATTTATTGAAAGGAATACCATTGTGTCATGGAGAAATCATTTAAGGTGATCAGACGGCAGCAAGGAAAGCATCTAGATCTGCTTCTTCCACACAGGAAACAAATTCCATACAGTTCTGAACCAAGAAGACTACGCTATTTTCTTGCACATTATCACAGATGACCATAATTAATGCATAATAAACTCCAAATGTATACAATGAAAATAGAAGAAAATAATCATGCTGGTTACACAGCAAGATAAGCCAACCATCAACATCTCATTAACTATCAATCATGAAGTAATCATCACCAAGACAAAGAAGGTAAATAGAAAACAGCAGCACCACTTACCACAAACGTATTGGCTCTGACAACATCAAGCGTAGTCACTCCCAAAACTCGCTTTGGGTTATAGGTACCAGCTTTCTTGAAAACTTCAGCAGCAATTGGCACTGTAGAGTTTACTGGATTACTGATAAGGTTAACAATAGCATTTGGACAGCACTTAGAAATTCCTTCACACAATGTCTTAACAATTCCACCATTTATGTTAAACAAATCATCTCTTGTCATTCCTGGTTTCCTAGGAACACCAGCAGGAATGATGACAAGATCCATCCCTGTAAGCGCATCCTCCAGTTGCTGTTGGCCCAAGAAACCACGAACCTACATATGCAAACAACATTGAACTTTCCGTTATCTAGTTTATCATTGTATCCTTCAGAATCCCAGTAATGAAATGCTTGTATTGTGTCAGTCCAGAAAGGCCCAGGGTTTAAAGCATAATGGGATCAAAATCCCCAATAGTATGAAACAATAGAAAGTGAAATCAAGCAATGATCTTTGGTCATTCTGATGAAAGTTTTAATCCAGCAAGTTGTCAAAATTCAAGTTCAGGCCTACTGATTACAAAATCTATGAACTAGTGAACATCTAGCTCCAAATCTCAAACACACAAAAATTCACAATCTTATACATATTCACAAACAAATACAAACCCAAATCCTAATTACCATTCCAAACATCACCGGGAAAAAAAAAAAAAAGAACTTTACCACGGCACCTGTGTCCATATGGCTGATATCAGCTGTGACACCAGGAGTGTTAACCACGTCGTACAAGTGAAGCACTGAAACCAGCGGGTTCATCTTCATCAACATAACCAGCGGTTGCCCAATTCCTCCAGCGGCTCCTAAAATTGCCACCTTAAACCCCGGCGATGCCCCTTTCGCCAGACAATTTGCTCGGAACACACCTGAATACTTCCCCATGTTCTGCCATTCAATTCAAAAAAGCAAAAAGATCACATCTTGTTCAAATCCCAGAAAAGAAACAAACAAAAATGAACACTACAAAGCAGAAGACGATTCTGGTTGTTTAATATAAGACCTGAAAGTCGTTGGTGCGAGGATTAAGGTGGGCTGAGATTCTGGAAATCCGAAGATTGGCTTCTGTGTTATTTTCCATGTTTCTTTGTTTTGGTAATAACAACCGTGATACGCAATCACAAAGAAAAGACCATTAAATACATAGAGGAGCTTCAATCGGCTGATAACCAATCACATTGTCAAACAATTAACACCCGCCAATCCATTATCCACTAAAATATGGCTGAAAAGCCATCTACTAAACGGAGCCTTATCGGAGAGTTTTGATGTTAGACGTTGATGGTAATTGTGCCTGAAAAAAGAACAGCCACAGACTTAAATTTCAGTATAATATGGTGTCCGTAATTGTAAAACATTATTTATTATTTAATTTATTTTGTTCTAAAAATATAATTTGGGCTGGAAAAAAAATGCCTTTCAAGCCAAACTAGTTCCGGATAATTCGGACAAAGATAAAAATTTCATAATCTTAAATTAGTTTGAACCAGTTTGGCAAACTAATTTAAGATTATGAAATTTTTATCTTTGTCCGAATTATCCGGAACCAGTTTGGCTTGAAATTGACTATTTTTTTAACTAAGTTGACCTGGAACTGAACCGGATTGGAAAACATTTAACTTGATTTGGCACTAGTTTGTCAAATTTTAGCCCTGTTTGACAATCAGCTTATTATATTAGTTGTTAACTGATAGCTGATTATATCAACTGATTTAACTAGCATATTGCATTAGCTATTTGTTAGAGTTATTTGGTAAAATTAGCTGTTTATGTATAAAATGACTTATAGGAACATGACTTTAAAAAAAAGGTATGAATATTACATATCTTAGTATTTTGTTGAATATTCTTATAAGAATTTAGATTTTAGATATTTAATTCCACAAAAATTAAGTTTATAACTCTAATAAAAATATATAACATATAACAATAATAATAATTGGTCATAATTAGACTATTACAACAAAATAATTAATTAAGTACTTTTTATCATCAATATATTATGATTAATTACTTAATTTAAAATTATTTGATCTCTTAATTTAAAAGGGTAATATAATTAACTTGTGAATATTATTAAAAAATTATATTAAATTTTATTGTAATATCTTTTTATGTAACTATTCTCTAATTGTAAATTAGAGATTAAACATTAATATCAATTAGGTAAAAAATAATACAAAATGAATCGAACCATACATGACAAAATAAAATAGCATTGAAATTATCAGAACTCAACAAATACAACTTATCCATCTCCACAAGGAATTTTAATTATCCACGACAAGTTACACTTTTACTTTCGAAAAATATGGTGGTTGTCTAACTATCTTTTTCTTTTCTCTTTTTAATGCATATCTTGATTTATATATTAATAAATGAATATCAACATTTAACGTACTAAACTTAGTTATCTGTACAAATAAAAATAGTTAACTTATATGTCTGAATCAGGACTAAACAAAAACTGCATTAAGAGCATGTAGAAATAATGATGTATCCGTAACTAAGATAATAATAATTCAAGACTTTCCATTTTCTTACATTAGAAAAAGTGTAGCATTGGAATGTTGGGTAAATACGTTAAATAGCTTTCTAATTTTCATTGGAATCTAGAAGAATGTAAATAATTAAATAATATTAAAAAAGATAAATATAAATTTGAAAATATTAAATAATCAAGTTTTAATGCATAATTACCAAATCATATGATTCGGAGAATAAAACAATCGCACCTTTTAGAATTGCATATTTACTGTAAAGAGGAAATTTTTAGAGATGCGGCATTTAAGAAACATGAGGTTTGGAAGACTAATCTCTACATAAATAGGAATATCAAAACTATTAAAACATAATGATTATGATTACAAACATTATAAAACTACTAAAACTAAACACATAAGTACTTATTTCTTTTTTCGATCTCCTGTAGCCACTATAGAATTACAAGTCTCTGGCTCCATCCATTCATCTTCATTCATTCTATTTCTACAATATACTAAATAACCTAAGCCACACAACCTAATGAAAATTGTTGGCAGGGAATAATATAAGTCACACAGCCAATATGCTAGACCCCGTTTTCGGTGTCTAACTCATATTCGGAATACAGATATCCTAACCTAACATTTAATCGAAAATCTCATAATACATTAACATCACACTCTTTAATACATTAAAGACAACTAATTTTCATCAATCACAACAACCTTATTTTTTTTTTTTGTACATCTAATTTTAACTCTCATCATCTCTACATAATCCATATTTCATTAACATCATAAATGCAAGGTTTTATAACTTCAATGGGCATTCCAAGCTGTAATACCAAATTTCACAAAATCCCAAAATACACAAAATACTGAAACTAACAATACTTGAAATGTAACTAACATCCTCATTGTTACAAAATCTA
>JANZXR010000172.1:3032401-3077750 GCA_027575705.1 Erythroxylum echinodendron
TGTTTAATGTGTGGATAATTGTACTATGCTTAACGTGTTGCATGAATTGAGTGGACCATCGATGATGGTTACCTCACCGAGTTCGCAAACTCACCCAAAATTGCAACATATTTTTCATGACCGATATTAGACTCCTAGCTCCAGAGGGACTTTTCTGGCCGTGTAGATCGTGTTGGCGAGAGAGGTCATGCCTCACAGGTCGGTCAACTGGGATTTTTGGGATGACCTAGTTAGATTTGAAGTATTCTTCCTCTTTCATGTAGCATCTGTACTAGGTTTTTGTATATATGTACAGACAGCACAGTATGAGATGTTGTATAAACTTCTGATTTTGATCAATGAAAAGAGAAAGAGTTTGATTTTAAAAATATTGTGATTTACAATTAATGTTCTATTATTCAATTTGATGTGATGCCATGTGGAGTAACTGTAGTGATTGCACGTAGTGCTCCTTTATCATAGAATATGTATCGGAATGACCTACGGGCGTCCCCGTGCGTACCTTATGGTAAAGGGGTGTTACATTCAATTAGGGACAATTAGTTACAGCTTGAGAGAGGGTAATTAATACATTTAGAAATCTGGGGTGAGACACAATTCAACCAACAAAAGGATAGTGAGAATAAGGAACAAAATGGAGTTAAAAGAGAAGGAGAAACTGTTGTGGAAGTTTTCCCATGTGAACTAGTAAGCGAGTTGATCAAAAAGCTTCAACTTGGACTTCCACATCAGATTTTTGCCCAGCAGAAGTCATCTTCAAACGGAGCAATGAGGAATTCTAAGGAGGGTGAGTTAAGTGAAATGTCGTATATAACCAATCAACTACGACCAAAAATCACATTGAACGAACCGGTGAAAAAAAAGGTCAAAGAACATATATCAGAAGGAAACTCAATTATAGATTAAAAGAAAAAAAACTAGGGGATTTTCTATTCTATACAGTATTTATGGAATTCAGATAGAAAGAGAATTTTTATATTTATGGCTTGACATCAATATGATGCCTTACTCATTAAGTCAAAAGCTAGGTTTAGGAGAGCCAGAGCCCTCTAAGACATTAGTGAAAACAGCTGACAGAATGGTACACTTATTGAAGGGAATCATTAAGAATGTGCAAATACGGATTGATAAGTTTTTTTTTCCAGCAGACTTCTATATACTAGATATTAAAGAAGACGTTAAAACCATAATGGTGCTTGGAGACCATTTCTGGCTACTGCCCATTCAATTATAGATGTTGATGGAGTGAATTAATATTGAGAGTAGGAAAGGAGCAGTTAACAGTCAAGGTATTGAAGAAAAATTGTAGTGCTCCTTTACCCCCAACGACATCAAAGAACTTAAACCCCAAGGTGGATGGGAAGATGTTGATGACCCTAGGAATGCATGTAAGAAGAAACGATCATGCAGGAGAAGGCGTAGGAAGGAAAACAACAAGGATGGTGGAGTCTGTACTAGGTAGCTCATCTATAGAGTTTGAGATCAGTTTCTACGCTGCTACTGTACTAGTCATTTGAGCCACCATGAGCATCAAGGAGAGTTAAGCTACCGATGTTGAAGAGGCGTTGTATGGGAGGCAACCCATGTATGTTTATTTTCTTTTGATTGTTTTTATCTTTTTGTTCGTTGGATTTCTTGAATTATGATCTTGTTTGAATTGAGTTTGATTGATGTTAATGTAGTTTTTGTTAGAATTTCAATTTGATTTCTTTTCAAAATTCTTGTTGATGATATTAATTTGATGTGTTTGTAGGTTATGGGATCATGGAGAAGTAATATTAAGCTTGGAAGAAGGTTTGGATTTGTGAAAATCACTAATTACCACGATTGTGGGAAAGCTCTCTAGAAAGTTTCTAGAGAGAAAACCCACAATCGTGGGAACAATCACCCCAAAAAGTTTCTGGAGAGTTCCCACGGTTGTGGGAATTCCATTCGGGAGGGAAATTTAAACTTCCCTCCCATTTTCTTCTTTCACTCACTCTCAAAATTTTCACTCTTTCCCTCTCTAACCCACAAAAATCCTGCTCCCACTCTCTAAACTATTCATTTTGTCTTGAGATTCTTGGTATTGTATTCATTTCTTTTCATTAATCTTACAATCTTTCACTCTTTTCATGCATTAATCATTTAAAGACAAAAGGATTTGGGGTAAGATTTTTCTCTCTCTCTCTAAAAGTTGAATTTCACTCTTTTTCTCTCATTTTTGCAGGTTTTCTTCTTACAATGGTACCAAGCAAGATGATGGCTTAGAAACAGACTGACGAAGTCCGCTGTCATGGTTTCGATGAAGGCCAGAGCAATTTAATGGTGACTTACCGCTCTCTCTTCCCAATTTAGTCAAAAGAAGAAAGGACGTGCTTCCGTGACTTTAGGGCTAGAGCAATAGTCACTCCTAAGTATTTTGATTTTGAATTGTTAGAAAACATTGGAGTGAGGCCAAAGATTGAGCCATTAGCTGTAAATATAGGCTGGAATAGGTTCATCCAGTATGACATGCCTATCCATCCTATGATGACCATTAAGTTTTTCACTACTATCCAATATACCCCTAAAATGAACGCTTTATGGTCTAGATATTTAGTACTATTTACAAATTGGATTATAATGATATGCGTCATTCTTTCGATTTGCAAAAACAAAAATTTTAGATCATCACACTGATTTTGATGTGGATTCTTATTGGAAAACTCTAACGGGGAAGATAATTTTGACTCATGCAATGCACCGAATGCTTTAATCTATAGTACCGAACATTTGCTCTTTCATAAATTTATATGTTTAACTATGTTCAATAAAACTGAAAGTAGCAAATGTTTGGCTAAAAAACTTTTCTTTTTATAGTGTATGGATTGAAAAATTAAAATCAACATAGCTTTTAGAATTTTTCAATCAATAGTAAGTGTTGTCAATAAAAAGAGTTCATATTTTGGAATGGTGCATGTTATTACTGCTTTAGCTCTTTATTATAACCTTAATATGGAAGAGGTGCGTACAATGCCACACGATATGTTTGACATATCATATTTGAGGCGATTTAAGATTGTGAAATTCCAATCTATGGAACTCCATAATCCTCATATGTGTGTTGTTGTAAGGAACAGGAAGGGCCAAGATACAAATGCAAACTGACCCTCCATATCCTGAGCAGCTCCAGAGCCAGAGGAGGAAGCAGTAGAAGCAAAACGCAGTGCACCAGCGGAGGACAATCGATATCAATAAATTCTTGACCAGATGACTGCTAATCAACAATATATGACATCCTAACTAAATAAACTCGGCACCCAAATGTGGCAAGTCCATGTGGAACAATTTTGAAGCTCCTTCACCAATACCATCGCCACCATCATTTGAATAAGTGATTCTTACCCTTTTACTTTTAAATTTTGATGTTTCTTTTGTTTAGTTCAATTTCATCCTTTTTTTGGTTTCATGTCATGTTCCTTTGTTTGGTTTCATGTCATTTTCTTTTGTTTGGTTTGCTATCATTTTTGTTTAGTTTGCTATCATTATTTTGGTTTCATTTCATTTGTGTGTTTCAATTTCTTTTGTTTTCATTTTCCCTTACTTGGTGGTTGACTTGTCATATTGAGGACAATGTGAAATTTAAGTGTGGGGAGGTGACATTGACTTTCTTAATTGCATTGTGTGCATTTTTTTGATGCATGGTTAGGCATATTATATGCTTTGTGTCAGTAATGGAAACCGCATTTAAATCAATATGATAAATATTACCATAAAATTCTATCATACTAGTTAGAATTAGATTGAACGCATTCTTGAACTCAGATTAGGCTACTTGAGTAGAAAGTGAACAATATAGAGTGATGAAAACTAGTCGGTTATATAAGCTTAGTCACAAATTGCCATTTGAGCAATTAGGTAATGTAGAGATGCATAATGAGTTTTATTTGAGCCAAAGTGAGGATTGAGCCATATGATTCCATTCATAGTCATTCTATTTCTTTGTTAAATGTTACTTCCTTAGTTTACTACCTTCAGAACGTGCTTTGAATCAGTTTGAGTCCGCTGGATGCATGCTTAATAAAGATGATTTAGGCCCTTTTTCTTGTTTTAACCCTTGGCTTAAACAATTTGCCTTTTGTATTATCCTTTGCTACCCCCGTTGAGCTTTAACCTTTTGTTTCTTGAAAACACCAGAAATTTTAAAACTTTAAACTTTTTTAACCTACCCATTCACAAGCTTAGTAGAGTATTAAGTAATAAATTAGTTGGGATCATTGCGAAAATTTACCAAGATAAGTTGAGTATATTTTTGTCTGTGGATTACATTATATATAGTGTTATTTTGATTCATAGTTCTTCCATGTATTTAAAAAAATAAAATGAAAGAAAAATGAAAAGAAAGAAAAAAGAAGAACAAGTGAGTAGCATCAATAAGTACATAATATAGTTATAATATATCTCGGAGTTAGGTTTTATTATCCTTTTATTTCTGCTTTTTGCTTTACTAATGCTTGTGCCTTTTTTCCCTTTTTACCCACCTTAACCCTTACCACATTACAACCCTAAACAAGTCCTTTTGATCTTTTTATGAATGCAATCACTGTAAAGGAGAATTGGTGTATTCGCAAGCCTATGCTAATGTAGTTTCTTATAGGAAGTTTGAGCAAAACACTAACCATTAAAAACTTGAGAGAAATGAGTAAAAACCATGAGGAAAATTCATTTTGCATCTTTACTTATCTTTGAGTGATGGTGTCAATTCTTGAGTTTGCTTATGTACACTAATGAAAATAAGTAGTCATGATATGTGTATTAACTTAATATTTGAGTTAGTCTAAATTTGAGCGATTGTATACTTTAATCTTTGTGAAAAAGAAATGACATAATTGAGTGGTTGTATTAATTTTGCTTGAGGATAAGAAAAGATTTAAGTGTGGGGATGGTGATAGGTGTGCATTATTCTATGTTTTCCTATGTAATTGGCATGTGTTTTCTTACATACTTGTTGATTATTGTTGTAGTTTATGATTCATTTTGTCTATTTTTGTTTAGTTTGATTTCCATTGTTGTTCTTTTATGTTTGATGTTAATTTAGGGTAAGAAATGAATATTTTTATGTAGGAAGGAACATGGAGCAACTTGGAGGTTGAACTAGAGGTCAAAGAAGAGAAGAAAAGAGGAGTTCATCTATTGCAAATTCCCACAATCATGGAAATCATGCCAATTCCCATGATCGTGGGAATTACAATCCGAGACAATACGCGGGGCTTCATTAAACTTAAAATTTTTAGACTATTAAAGGATAATTAAGCCTCCATCTTTAAGAGGGAGATGAAACCCTTCTGTAAAAACACTATCCTTGAGGGAAGGAGTTCTTTTATTCAATTTACTATCAATTTTACTTCTATTCTTTGTAAAATGGTTTATTTTAACGTTGATGGTGTTATGGAGACCAAGTTAGGCCGATTTAGATTTAGGGATTGCTTTTTAGCTATTTTGTAAAACTCCTATTTTATTGAATTGAATGAAGTTATCTTTGATGATTGGTGATGTTATTCGTTATCTTGCAATAAATCGAGAGAGTGAGCGAGACTAATTATGTAGGATTGGACAATGAGAGTTGGCAACCTATAGACTTACAATCCTCATGTCAATTGATTAGTTAAAAGAGAGATCTCGGCGAAGTCAGTTGATTACCCACAAGATAGTTCAATAACTAGATAAATTGGTAGAGTCATTAGGTAGGTTGAGAGATCGTCCAATTGATTTCCTTTAATTTAATTGGGGACAATTAGTTACAACTTGAGAGAGGGTAATTAATATATTCAGAAATCTAGGTTGATACACAATTCAATCAATAAAATAGTTGGGAGATACAATAGGGAAAAAAGTATTCTCTAGTCTTTAAATTCTTGAATTTCGATTGTTCTGCATGATGGTATTGTCGATTGCTTTATGTTAGTCTTTTATTTTTAATAAAAAATTCCATATTATTTTATTAAATAATCTCATTTATTAAACAAAGTTTTATTGAAATTAAATGGTGTTTGGGCATCAATTCCTTAGGATTGATATCCGCTCTTTTAAGTTATAAGTCACGATCCATTTACTTATAGTTTTTTAGCGTAAAACAAGTAGATTTTGTTACGTAGTTACATTCAAACAACTATCTATCTCCAATCTGTAGATATTGAAGTCAGGCAAGCCATTAGAGTTGGAACTACATGTTCACTCAAGGTTACACGCTCTAAGTTTCAATATTTTTTAACCTTAGTAATTACCGCAAATGCACGGGTCGTTCATGTAGTACCTAAGATTTCGATCCCACAAGGAAGATAACTATCCCTAAAATCTAACAGCAGCTAAGTTTGCAAAACCTAATTAAACAACTATTGCAATAATTAAAATTAATTAAAAATCAAATATGAGATATTAATTCACCAAAAGAACAAACAGAAGTAACTCACACAAATAACCTAATTTTCAACCTAGAAATGGCAATTAAGAGAAAGGGGGAATTTATTCGAAATTAAAGAAAATCTATCCAATTATGAATTTTTCCGATTTAATGGTCCCAGACGGTCCTAGGGTGAATTACTCTCTCTTGAGTTATAATTCTTAACCTTAATTGATATTCCCTAGTTCAAATTATGGAAACTGCGATCTCTCATTCTACAATTTGTCCAAAACCTAAATTAGTTCTAACAATGTCTATTAACCTACTGGGAGTCTACGCTCGATCTCTCATTACTAGACTCGACCAGCTTGATTCAATTCTTTACCTATCGATTTACCTAACTCTCGTTAACCTAAATCGATGATTTTCACAGACTCACCCTCTCAGTTTATTTCCTAGTTATAAAGAATCGAATTAAGTCACAATAAATCAAAATAAAACACAATCAAAACAATTTTATTAATCTTAAGAATAAATCAACTCGAAGTTGAGTTTAGACAAACATCAACACTCTACAAAAGTTATTTCTAATCAATCTCCAAAATTCCATACATCAATGAAATTGAAATAACAATTATAATATACTTTTGGAATGGATCTCATAGGCGTAACTGTGGGAAACCACCTATTTTTGGAAGTACATCACGTCAAGCGTGTCTCCATGCCTCTCTTCCTTCATCTCCTTCCTCGACCAATTAATCTCTAACTAGGTTTTCACTTGGATTTTCCGCAAAGTCTCTATTTTGTAGCTCTTGGCTCTCCCTCTTTATATGTCACTTCACATTCTATTTATATCTTCAAGGTTCTAGGTGAAATTCGGGGTTGAAACAATCTAAAAATTTGTCTGAAACTCGAGTTTTTTTGTTAGCCCGATGCAGTGCACTTTCATGGCCCTACTAGTCACGATCATAGCTAGCACTTTTTCCTTTCTGTCATGATCATGGCCTGATTGCTTCTTGTTCTTCCTCTTCTATCACGATCGTGACATGTGTGCACGATCGTGGCCTTTGCTTTTTGGCCTGAAAACTCTTTAACTTTTCCCGTTCTTCCTTGTTTACCCTGTAACACTAGCAAACACATCAAGGTACCTCAAAAATATATAATTTAAGCTTAAAGATTCAAACTAACCCATAAATCACTTAAACATAAAAACTAACCTATTTAAACTCTAAATGCGTACTAAACACTTAAATTGACATTAAAATGATTATCAAATCTAGTCCTTAAACACCATACAAATTGTAACTATCAACATCCCCATACTTTAACATTTGCTTGTCCTCAAGAAAATAAAACAACAACACATAACAAATAAATATAAAAAAGGACACACAATGCAGAAATGAGGCAATGGCTTCGATTTTGTGAAATAAATTTAATGTCAAACATAATCATTCAGTTATGTCAAATTATTAACATGAAAAATATGTGTCTAGGGGCTTTGAACTAAATATACAACTTAATCGAGACCTAAGTGTTAACTAATTTACCCTTTTCAATTGTACACACACATTAATAATTTTTCAGTCCCTCGAACTTTGTAACTGTTCCTAAGTACATTTTTCATGAAAATTCAAGCTTATTAGAAGTTCGGTAGGTTTTTATTTAAAACACATTTTATTTATTTATTTATCCACTTTTTTTTGGGACCTAGCCTTTTACTCAGAGGCAAACATTTATGATGAATGTCGATCCGACTACTCGACTAAGTCAATTGTTTACAGCTTGGTTGAAACGTCATTATAGCCTTTTTAGGTGAAGGCACACATTTGTGATACGTGTCAATCCAGTTACTCAATTACATCACGTTTTGAACTGGCTACTAGCTCTACTCACAACCCGAAGGTCAGCGGAATAATGATTATTGAATTAAACTTTTTTATTACCTACCTTGTTATTTTTAGCTATTTGTTTCCTGAAAAAAATACTAGCTGAGATACTTAACCTAAAAGGCCTCAAATTATGAATGAATATGACAATCTATAGGGCTCTAAATTTCCACTAAGTCCTAATTAGGCTGTATAATTCTCCAAAGGCTCCCTAATTTACTAATTTTACAAGCTAACGATTTTCCAGAACCTAATAGGCTATGTCCAAAATTAAAAACAATTCACTCAATCTAGGCCGTTGACACATTCACACACTTCACACTATACAACCTAATACTATCGTACAGAATGATAAAATTCACATGCAAACGAAAAACAAACATAGAATCCCTCCCCACACTTGAACAACACATTATCCTCAATATGAGAAGGAACACACACAACACATACATAAACAAAATGTGCAAACAGAAATTTAGAATAACAAAGAATAGAATAAATTAAAGAAAAATAAAAGTGAAAGTAAAATAAAAATGACAGAAACTAAACGTACAAAAGATAAAATAAAGTTGGAATTTTTTTATTATTTTTTAATGGGTTAGATTTGGATCCTAAAGAGATGCTAGTGGTGATGGTGTGGGAGGTGGTAGTTGAATACCCTGAGCTTCGAAATACCGATAGAGTCGATGTATTTCTCAACTCTGGCATCTTTGTGTACGCACCACTTCCTTTAATGTTCTGTTGATTTCGTATAGTGTATCCAAAACCTTGGTCTAATGTTGGTCCTCTTCTTCTTCTTCTTCTTCTGATTCCTCGCTTGTTGAGTCCTTTACCTACCTAATAAGCACAGAACTCGAGCTTGCCTGGCCTGTCTTGGTTCGCACATGTGCTTTTCATTTAAATGCTACAGACTCATGTTGGTGGAGTGAATAATCTCTGCCTGATATAGATGGTGATGGTCGAGGAACTCAAGCAGATGCACTGTTAACCCCCTCTGATCCACACCAAAATGCTCTGCTATTGCAGATACCAAGTACCCTATTCCAAGATGGTTGCTCCACTTTTGCAGAACTGCAGTAAGAGCATTTAGTACATGCGTGGATATGCAGACTGGAATACTGTGGTCTATGCACCACAGTATGAACAGTTCCTTGGTTGAACACTTGTTGGTCTCTGATTTATTAAAGATTAGCAAACACGTGTTCATGTGACTGGATAATGTTGTTGTGGGCATTTTTGGTGTAAAAATGCTCAATGTCGATAAGCTCACGCCAGTATTGGGAGGGGCAGAAGTAATCATGTTGGTCGGAAATGGTAGATTCAGGGAATCCATATATGTCGCACATAATCTCTATTGATAGGTCATACGCTCACTCTCCCAATCGGAACCATAATTCTTTGGTGTTCTTGGGCCCAAAGGTCAGGGATGTGAAAAATCCTAAGGTCATCTCCTCATTAACAAGGAATTGAAGCCTAATTAAATGACCCCACTGGGTCCTCTCTGCTAAATTTTCTATTCGCTCCCACACCTCTATCCTATCTAGTGTATCGAAATCAAAATATTTAGGCACAACTATATGCTTAGAGCGAAGGGAATGGAAACAAGTACCTTCCTCCTTGGAGTAAATGGGAAATGAAGCTCCAAAATCTACTGCTCTGTTTCGCCTCCCCCATCTCGCGACTTTTTGTGCTCTATAAGGCTCTCATTGGGCGGATTGCTTGATGCGAGGCATGATTGGGTTAAATTTGGAAAGCCGATGGAAATTTTCTAGAGAGATGTCAGAGTGTTTGGAAGTTGAAATTCTAGAGAGATAAAGTGAAAATGAAAGTTAAGTAAGAATTGAATAAATAGGTGGTAAAAAGGGTAAAATAGTAAAGTTGACACTTAAAATTTGCATCCTCCCCTTTTGTTCATTGTCGCAGGCCACGATCGTGATCTGTTATGCCACTATCGTCGCATGCAGCATATCACCGAAGAACTTTCTCAATTGTAGGCCATGATCGTGACTGGTCACGTCACGATCATGGCTAGTGCCTATAACTTGATTCCAAGACCTTCTTCTTCCCATCCTTTCCTCCTCTCATTTAATAATTATTTTGTATTTCTCTCAATACGCTTGTGTACTCTTCCTCATAACTCCGAAATCCTATTCCTCTTTTGCTTTTATTCATGCAATCCAAAATAAACCTAACTAAGAATTTCACTAATCTAACTAAATTCAACATGAACTAATTTTTCCATGGGTTGCCTCCCATGCAACGCTTCTTTTAATTTTGGTAGCTTGATGCACCTTTTAAGTTCACAGTGGTTGGAATGATTGATTTGATGGTAGCCTCGTCATTAATCTCAAAGTCTGAATGTTTGCTACCATATTGTGATTACCACCTTCCTTGGAATTTTCTTTACCTTATCTTATCCTTCGCGAGCGCTTCTTTTGAAAAATTTTTGTAGGATTCTCAATGTCTTCCCATTCTCCTCAAGGTTCGGGTTTGTTGCAAACCACTGGATGTGAAGGAGCTCTGTACTCTCTAATGGTCACTTTGAAGGTCAGTTGCTCTTTCCCTACTCGTAGAATTAGTTCGCCCCCATCTACATCGATAATTGAGTGCTTAGTGGCCAAGAACGGTCATCCAAGAATCATCAGATTATCCTCATCTTCATTGATATCCAAAATGTAGAAATCTGTGGGAAAAATAAAATTTCCAACCATGATCGGGACATCGTGTATAATCCTCATCGGTCTCAGCAAAGTTCTATCGGCTGTCTTAACCAAAACTTTGTACGTACTAGCTCTCGTAACCCTAATTTAAGACTAAAAGTATAGGGCATCGCATTGATACTTGAACTTAAGTTTGTGAATGCCTTACCTCTAATAATCTTGTTGATACTGTAGGGGATGAAAAAGTCCCCTGGATCACCGTTCTTCATTATGTTGGGCACGGTTTCCAGCCTTTACTCCTCCTCTCTCTCTGTGATGGATTCTTGTAATTTTAACTTGGCATGTATCTGTTCTGTCACCTCCTCGATTTTTTTGGTTCGATTTCTTCTAACATTTCTACTTCATCCTTCCTAGAATATAATTCCTTTTTAGCAAAAAATCGGTGCGAAAATATTTGTCGAGTTAATTTCTCTGATTTGCTAATAATCTTATTTGGAAGGTCGTTTTTAATTACTTGACTTTCTTCTGTGTCCACCATTTCTAGCTCCTTGTCTTGCTTCTAACTTATAATTATGATATGCTCCTTTGGGCTCGATTCGATTTTACTTGGAAGAGTTCTAGCATTCTGAGTCGACAATACTTTCGCAAGTTGCCCCACTTAGACTTCTAATTTATGGATAAATGAAGTGTGATTTTTTGTAACTTGCTCGAATTTACTCTCAAGCCTCCTGTGTGCTTCCTCCATTCCTCCTATCTTATCCAAAATTCTTTCCAACTTCGAATCCATCGAGTTAGTTTTGTCCTGTTGGAAGCCCGATTGCCCTTAGGGTCTGAACTATCCTCCGTTGTTGTTGTTTGACTAGGAGAAGTTTGGATGACTCTTCCACCCAGGTTTATAGGTGTTGGAATAGGGATTGCTACCCCTTCCGCATCCAAGTTGTGGTCCTATGTAATTTACTTGCTTCGGGTTATCGTCTCTCATTAGATAGCAGTCTACCGTATCATGATCCATTTGACCACATAGTTCACATTTTAATTGTGTGGCCTTCCCTGGAACTAAGGATGATGCCTTCATATTCCTAAGTTGTTGTGTCAAATTATCAATCTTATCTTTCATTTCTTTCATTTGGTAGACAGCGACAAATCCCTTTTGTTCCCTAAAATTAGTGGGTTGCATACTACGTTCATTAGCCCATAGATAGCTATTGCTAGTCATTTCCTCTATTAGCTCTTCTGCTTCATCGACCATCTTTCTTATTAATGATCCTCCCGACGCTGCGTCAACGGTGTCTCGGGTATGTGGGTTCACTCCATTGTAAAATGTCTGTAGCAGGAAATCTTTAGGTAGATTGTGATGTGGGCATCTCCTTTGCAGATCTTTGTAGCGCTCCCACGCTTCATAGATAGACACCCCATCACCTTGTTGGAAGTTTATGATCTCCTTAATAATTTTGGTGGTCTTCGTTAATAGGAAGTATTTATCTAAGAAGGCTCGCACTATCTATTCCCATGTCGTAATGTTGGCAGGGCTTAGTGAATGATACCAAGCCTTCGCTCTATCGCTAAGTGTAAAAGAAAACAACCTAATCCTCATTGCATCTTCCGACACCTAGTGATACCGAACAGTATCGTAAATCTCCAGAAAACTGACAATATGCGCGTTTAGATCTTCATTTGCAAGTCTGCAAAATTGGATGTTCTGCTGAAGCATGTTCAGGAGGGCTGGCTTGATTTCAAAAGAGACCACTTGAACAAGCGGTTTAGCCACTCCTTGATTCGCAGGATTGAATCCTGGCCTCATAAAATCCATAAGGGTCCTTTGCTGTTGCCTGCCAGAGTTAACCTCTTAATCCACGTTTCTTTGGAATTCTTCGGTCATTTGCATTTTTTCGGTTTCCTAATGGTTCTTTCTATCCATGTTATGTCTAAATAGGACGTCTCAATTGCGCAACTCGAACCCCTTGTGACTTATGTTCATACAAGAGTACGAATCCTAAGTAAAATGAATGAAAGAAAATAACAAACCTAATGCCTTAAATTATAGAACTAAATTGCCTTCCCCGATAACGGTGCCAAAAACTTGTTCACTCAAGGTTTCATGCTCTAAGTTTCAATATTTTTAACCTTAGTAATTATCGCAAGTGTACGGGTCATTCACGTAGTACCTAATGTGTCGATCCCCCGAGGAAGATAACTAGCCCTAAAATCTAACGGCAGCTAAGTTTGCAAAACCTAATTAAGCAACTATTGTAGTAATTAAAATTAATTAAAAATTAAATATGAGAAATTAAATCACCAAAAGAACAAACAGAAGCAACTCACACAAATAACCCAATTTTCAACCTAGAAGTGACCAATTGATAGAAAGGGGGAATTTATACAAAATTAAATAAAATATATCCAATTACAAATTTTTTTTATCTAATGAGTCTAGATGGTCCTAGGGTGAATTACTCTCTCTGGAGTTATAATTCTTAACCGTAATTGATATTCCCTAATTCAAATTATGAAAATTGTGATCTCTCAATTTATAATTTTTCCAAAACCTAAATTAGTTCTAACGTTGTCTATTAACCTACTGGGAATCTATGCTCGATCTCTCGTTACTAGACTCGACCAGTTTGATTCAATTCTGTACCTATCGAATTACCTAACTATCATTAACCTAAATCAATGATTTTCACCGACTCACCCTCTCAGTTTATTGCCTAGTTATGAAGAATCGAGTTAAATCACAATAAATCTAAATAAAACACAATCAAAACAATTTTATTAATCTCAAGAATAAATCAACCTGAAGGTGAGTTTAGACAAACATCAACACTCTACGAAAAATATTTCTAATCAATCTATAAAATTCCATATATCAATGAAATCGAAATAAAAATTAGAATATACTTTCGAAATGGATCTCGGAGGAGCAACTACGGGAGACCACCTGTTTCGGGAAGTACGTCATGTCAAGCATGTCTCTATGCCTCTCTTCCTTCATCTCCTTCCTCGATTGATTAATCTCTAACTAGGTTTTCACTCAAATTTTTGGTATGGTCCCTCTTTTACAGCTCTTGGCTCTGCCTTTTCATCTATCACATCACATTCTGTTTATATCTTTGAGGATCTAGGTCAAATTCGGGGTCAAAAAGGTCCAAAAATTTGCCCAAAACTTGAGTTTTTTTGTCAGCCCGATGTAGTGCACGATCGTGGCCCTACTAGTCATAATCGTGGCTGGCACTTTTTCCTTTCTGTCACGATCGTGGCGTGATTTGATGCTCTCTTTCACGATCGTGGCTATTGGTGTATGATCGTGGCCTAGTTGCTTCAAGTTCTTCCTCTTCTATCACGATCGTGGCTTGTGTGAACGATCGTGGCCTTTGATTTTTAGCCCAAAAACTCTTTAACTCTTCCCGTTCTTCCCTGTTTACCGTGAAACACTAGCAAACACATTAAAGTACCTCAAAAATATATAATTTAAGCTAGAAATTCAAACTAACCTAGAAAAACACTTAAACATAAAAACTAACCTAATTAAACTCTAAATGCATACTAAACACTTGAATTAACATTAAAATAATTATCAATCTAGTCCTAAAACACCATACAAATTGTAACTACACTTCTTGCTACCGATAACGTAGAAGTATGGTCTGATGCTGACAGAAGAAATGCACAATTAAACGCTAAATCAAAACATCATCTGTACCGATAACGTAGAAGTCTGGTCTGATGCTGACAGAAGAAATGCACAATTAAACGCTAAATCAAAACATCATCTAATCTGTACGTTATCTCCAGAAGAATATGAAAAGATATCCTACTTCTCTACAGCAAAGAAAAAGTGGGATAAACTTCAAGTCACCCTTGAAGGAATGAATGAGGTAAATAAATATAGAATAAGTCTTTTAGTACATCAATACGAAACTATTGGCTTGAAACAGGGATAGACCATAGATGAATTCTTAAGATGCTTTAATAACATTATCATAACCTTAAAAAACTTAGGAAAGATATATCTTAACAATGAACTCCTAACAAAGATTCTAAGCTCACTACTAAAGGAATAGAGACCAAAGGTAATACGTTTGGAAACAGCAAAGGTAATACGTTTGGAAACAGCAAAGGATCTCGATATCATCTCACTCAACTGGCTAAGAGGAAATATGATGATGCATGAAGCTGAGCTCAGGCAAGATGCAGGATCCTCATATAAAAGAGGAATGACACTAAAAGCAACTGATGAATCAATCGGTGATGAAAGCGACACTCAATTGCAAATAGATGGAGAAGACAAATTCAATTTCATGGTTAGGAAATATGCCTGTTTCTATAAAAAGAAGCTGTGGAACAAAGAGAAAGGAACACGAAAATCGGAAACAACAGGTCCCTACCAAAAGGCAGCAGCAACAATAGCAATACACAAAACAATCAGAGGGCGGTTGGTTCGCATGAGGGAATGGTAATAGGAATGAGAATGAATATAGTGAAGAATGGGAATGTATATTATCATTATAATTATGATAGTTGGTCAACAGGAAGGAATGATTACTATTACCATTTACAGTGATTGGTTTATAAAAAATATTAAGAAATAAATTTTATTATATTTTAATCAATTAAATATATTTTAATTAATTAGATATATTTTAATTAATTAAATATGTTTTAATTAATTAATTAAAATATTTAAATTAATGAATTAATTATATTCTAATTAATGATATTATAGTTAATTAATTATTAATAATATTTTAATTAATTATATTGTAATTAATTAATTATTTAAAATATTTAATTAATGAATAATTATATTTTAATTACTTATATTGTAACTAATTAATTAATATATAGTTAGTTAATTAATTAATTACAATATAATTAATTAATTAATAATTATAATTTAATTTATTATATTGTAATTTATTATATTTTAATTAATTAATTAATTAAAATATTTTAATTAATTAATGAATTATATTTTAATTAATTTTATTGTAATTAATTAGTAATAATATTTTAATTAATTATATTGTAATTAATTAGTAATAATATTTTAATTAATTATATTGTAATTAATTAAAATATTACAATATTTTAATTAATTAATAATTATATTTTAATTAATTTTGACAAGCATACCCTTACATAACAATGATACCCATTCCTCTAGATTAAGAGAAGAATGGGGTATTACCTTAAAATGGGTAATCAAAATAATGACTCTATAATCATAGTCTCTTACTAAACTCAATCTTTCATTCCATACCCATTCCCCTTTTTTCATACCCTCTAAACAAGCACACCCTCAAATCATATGTTATCACTACAAGAAGCTTGGACACATCAGACCAGAATGTCCCCTTCTTCGAAAGGATAAAACAGAGTATAGAAAACTCAGGAAGCAAGCGATGACTACAACATGGTTTGATAAAAATTTTGAAAACTTTAAAGAAGAAGAGCCAGAAGAAGTTAGCAACGTTTGCTTTATGGCTAAATCAGAAGACGATGAGGTATACTATTTTGCCTATGATATTGAAGTTGATGAATTGAGAAATGCATATCATGAATTGTATGATTAGTATAAAAAATTGACAGTGAAGTACTTTAAAGAAGTTGAGAAATCCAAGAACAATGAAGCATCCTTGAAGAATAAGATTAAATCATTAGAATCCGTCAATGAAAATCTGACAACCAAGAATATGTCTCTTGAGGATAATTACAAGAAAAAGGTTTCTGAAAATGAAGTTTTGAAAGAAAGATTAGCCAAGTTGGAAAAGAATTTGCTTAAGAATGATTATGATAAAGTGAGACAGCTAGATGGAAAGGTTGTCGCCCTAGAACTTAAGAGAGAGAAATGTGCAAGAAAGATCTTATCTCTAGAAAAGGATTTGCAAAGTTCATTGATCGAAGGAACAACCTTGATGCGCTACTTGGTAGTGGTAAATGTGTTTTTAATAAAGATGGAATAGGTTACTATTTGAGTGTAACTATGTAACACAATCTACTTGTTTTATGCTCAAAAACTGCAAGTGAACGGATCATGACTTGTAGTTAAAAAGAGCAGATATCGATCCCACAAGGATTGTTGCCCAGACACCACTTAATTTAAACAAGAATTTGTTTAAGAAACGAAATTGTTTAATGAAAATAATTTTAAAAATTAAATTAAAATTAAAAGACTAACACAAAGCAATAGACAATACCAAAGTGCAGAATAATCGGAATTCAAGAATCTAAAGTCTAGAGATTAAGTTTTTCCCTCTTTTGCTCCCTCCTATTTTATTGATTGAATTATGTCTCACCCTAGATTTTCAAATGTATTAGCTACCCTCTCTCAAGGTGTAATTAGTTGTCCCTAATTGAATTAAAGGGAATCAATTGGACGATCTCTTAACCTACCCAGTGACTACCGATTCAACTAGCTATTAAACTATCTTATGAGTGATTAATTGACTAGTTGAGATCTCTCTTCTAACTATTAAATTAATATGATGAATACTAATCTATAAGTCGCCAACTCTCATTGTACAATCCTATATGAATTTATCTTACTCACTCTCTCGATTTATTGCAAGATAACCAATAAAATTAATGATCATCAAAGACAACTTCATTTAATTCAATAAAATAGGAGTTCTAACAAAATAGTTCAAAAGCAATCTCTAAAACTAAATCAGCCTAACATGGTCTCCATAAAATCATCAACATTTAAATAAACCATTTTACAAAGAATAGAAGAAGTAAAATTGAAAAAAAAAATGAATAAAAGAACTCTTTCTCTTCTTTGCCAAATCTGGAAATTTTGGTTTTGATGTGTTATTTTCCCCAATCTTGATGATGATCTTTGATTTCAATCCTTCCTCAAGGCTCCAAACACATGTTCTTCACTCAAGGATGGTCTTGCTATAGAAGGGTTTCATCTCCCTTAAAGATAGAGGCTTCATGATCTTTTAATAGTCCAAAAGCCCTTAGTTTAATGAAGTTATATTGTCTTGAATTGTAATTCCCACGATCATGGGAATTTGCAGTAGATGAACTTCTCTTTTCTTCTCCTCTTTGATCTCTAGTTCAACCTCCAAGTTGCTCCACCTTCCTTTCTACATAAAAATAGTCAATTCTTATCCTAAATTAACATCAAACATAAAAGAACAACAATGGAAATCAAACTAAACAAAAATATACAAAATGAATCCTAAACTACAGCAATAATCAACAAGTATGCAAGAAAACACATGCCAATTACATAGAAAAACATAAACTAATTCACACCTATCATTCACAATGAAAATAATAATGTTAGGCCATACAAGAATTTCTTTGTTAAATATAGCAGTAGTTATAGTTAAAACAATAAGAACCTGATATATGGTACAAATTATAGTAATTCTCATTCATCTGTTTTATACTTCTATTGTGGTAGACATGGTCACATTATTCATTCTTGTAAGTTTTGTAAAATGAAATTATCTCAAATGTATGTTTGGAGCCGAAAAGGTTAAGCTACCAACTTGAAAGAACCTAGAAAATGTGGGTCCTTAAAATAAGATAATACTTTTTCCAAATATCCTTTAAAATGGAGACAAAGAAAATCAATAGATAGTCGACAGTGGTTGTTCGAGATAGATCAGAGGTGATATATCACATTTCAATTATATTGAAAAGAAAGATGGAGGTAATGTCATCTTCATTGAAAAAAATAAAAAAAAGGTCACTGGAATTAGTAAACTCGGTAATTCTGACTCTAACTTTATTGACAACGTCCTTTATGTTAATGGTTTGAAACATAACCTGTTAAGTGTAAGTCAGTTATATGACAAGGGTTATAGAGTCATTTTCTATACATCTCATTGTGAAATAGTCGATAATCATAATGATAATATTGTATTCATTTATTTTAGAAATCAGAACATATACTATGCTCAATTGGAAAATATGTCTTCACAAAATGTCAAATGTCTTGTTTCTATAGAAAAGGACTCTTTTATCTAGCATAGAAGATTTAGACATGCTAGCATGAGCATTCTATCAAAATTTTCCAAAAATGACCTAGTAAGAGGACTACCAACTTTGAAGTTTGAAAGCAATCAAGTTTATGAGGCTTGTTTAAAAGGTAAACAAGTTAGAAGTAACTTTCCTCCCAAAAATATTATGTCTACTAACCAACCACTTGAACTTGTGCATATGGATTTATTTGGTCCCATTAGGACTCAAAATTTTGATGGTCAACATTACAATTTTGTTTTAGTAGATGATTATTCCAGATTTACATGGATTTACTTCCCATCAAATAAGGATGATGCTTTTGATGTTTTTGAGAATTTTTCCAGAAAAATTCAGATCAAAAAAGGATATTGCAGTACTTCAATTCGGAGCATTCATGAAGGAGAATTTGATAAAAGAAAGTTTAAAGATTTCTATGATAATAAAAGTATGACTAACAATTTTTCGTACCCAAGGACTACTCAAGAAAATGGAGTGGTTGAAAGAAAAAATAAGACTCTCATTGACATGGCCAGCACAATGTGTAAGTGGTCTACCTCATAGTTAATGGGGAGAAGCTGTGTCAACTGCTTGTTACATTCTTAACAGGTGCCTTATAAGACTTATTCTAAAAAAGGCCCCCTATGAGTTGTGGAAATGAAGAAAACCGAATGTTGCTTACTTTCGAGCATTTGCTTGCAAGTGTTTCATTCTAAATAATCGAAAAGACAATCTTGGAAAATTAGATGCGAGATCAAATGAAGCCATCTTTTTAGGCTATAGTACCGCTAGTAAAGAATTTAGAGTTTACAACAAAAGAGCAAAGAAGATAGAAGAATCAATACATGTAATATTTGATGAAGCACTACCCTCGATAACAAAAGCTAATTCAGATGTTGAACCACATCCCTTGGCTCCTAACAATTCATCACAAACTCAAACAAAACCTATAGTACCTTCGAAATTACAAGATTAAGAAGGTCCTTCTGAAGCCAGGATAGAGAAGGCTCCTTCCTCTCAATAAAAACCTAGATAATGAAGAACACTAAGAGAATGGAGAGTTCTTGATACACATCAGTACATTCTAGGAGACCCCTTTGAAATTCTAAGAACCAGATCTTCATTTAAGAACAAATTTGTTACCCTCATCTCACAATTAGAACCGAAGCTTATTGAAGAGGATCTTACCACTAAAAATTGGGTTTTAGTTATGGAAGACAAACTGAATTATTTTAACAAAAACAAAGTTTGGAATCTAGTTCCCCATCTGCAAAACAACTCAGTCATTAGAACTCATGGGTTTTTTGAAACAAACTTGACGAAAATGGTAAGGTGGTAAGAAACAAAGCTAGAATTGTAGCTCAAGGTTATAATCAGCAGGAAGATATTGATTTTGATGAAACTTATGCACCTGTTGCTAGACTGGAATCGATTAGAATTTTACTTGCCTTCCCTTATTATAGAAACTTCAAATTGTTCCAAATGGATGTCAAAAGTGCCTTTTTAAATGGTTATATTAACGAAGAGGTGTTTGTTAAGCAACCTCAGGCTTTAAAGACAGAACCCATCCTTACCATATGATGCAGTTGACTAAAGCCCTGTATGTTCTAAAACAGGCTCCTCGAGTATGGTATGAGAGGTTAAGTAATTTTTTGCTTGAGAATAACTTTGAAAAAGGAAAGGTAGATAAAACCTTATTCATTAAGAAAAATGAGAATGATTTACTCAAAGTGAAAATATATATTGATGAAATAATATTTGGTGTTATTAATCAATCCTTCTATGAAAAATTCTTAGCATTAATGTAGGGGGAGTTTTAAATGAGCATAATGGGAGAACTATCCTTCTTTTTGATATTACAAATCAGGAAAACAAAAAAAGAAATCTTCATTAACCAAGACAAATACACGAAGGAACTTATCAAGAAGTATCACTTGGAGAATGCCAAACCGATGTGTACTCCTATGTATATTGGAATTAAACTTAATAAGGATGAAGAAAGAAAGGTTACAGAGGAAACAAAGCATATAGGAATGTGATAGTTATGATTTGCATTATGTTTTAGGGTTTAATTTATTACATAATTATTGTTTATTTGAGTGTTTAGTGTGTATTTAGGTTTCAATTGTGTTAGTTTATGTGTTTGATTGTTTTTATGGGTTAGTATGACTATTTGAGCTTAAATGTTATGATTTGAGGTACCTTAATGTGTTTGTTAGTGTTTCAGGGTAAACGGTAAAGAACGAAGAAGTTTCGAAGAGTTTCGGGCTAAAAACACAGCCCACAATCGTGGTAGAACAGGCCATGATCGTCAGAAAGAGACGAGATGACAAAACCTAGGCCACGATCGTGACAGAGAGGGTTAACTACTGCCACAATTATGACCTACGTCGGGCTGATACAAAAATTTAACTTTCGCAATACTTTTTAGACTGTTTCAACCCCAAATCAATCTTAGGGCTTCCAAAGTATAAACATAACATTAAGGGACAGAAGAAGAAGCCTTAGAAGAGCCTTTTGCATCATCCAAATTCTGAAACCCTAAAGAGCTTATCGAGAGAATGAGGAAGGAGACAAAGGAAGAGAGATACGGAGAAGAAGCTTGATGCGAAGTACTTCCCGAAGCAGGAGGTTTTTGTCGTCGCTATCTCCGCTATTCTATTCCCGACGTATTTTTCTGTTATTTCAATTTTATTGACGTATAAAATTGAGATGGTTGTTGAGAATAGGTTGTGTTGAATGTTGAGTTTTTGTCTATCCTCACCTTTGGGGTTTTTGTCTTTGATATTATTGAAAATTGATTTATTGTATTTTATTGAATTATTTGTGATTCAATTTCTGTTTTTAATAATTCGGTAACAAAATGAGAGGGTAAACTGAATGAATATCATCAAATTGGGCTAACAAGAGTTAGGTAGTTTGATAGATAAAGAATTGAAACAAAACGTTAAATTTGTGTAATGAGAGATCATGCATAGGCTTTCGGTAGGTTTTTAGACAATTTCAGAACTAATTTAGGTTTTGGGTCAATTTTGAATCGGGAGATCACAATTCTATAATTTGAATTAGATCACAATTTCATAATTTGAATTAGGGATTATAAATTAGGGTTAAAGATTACTCGAGAGAGAGTAATCCACCCTAAGATCATCTAGACTTGGTAATTCGATAATCTCTTAATCAATTAGATTTTCATTAAGGTCGAATAAAACCCTCTTTCTCTCAATTGGTAGTTTCTAGGTTAATTTTGGATTAGGTTGATCAAAAATTTTTATTTTTTTTATGTTTTATAAGTTCAATTCTTGATATTGATTGTTTGATTGATTAATTTTCTGTTTAGTTATTTATTTTGAATTATTGCAAAATTTAGTCAAGCCTTAGATTTTAGGATTAGATTACCCTCCTCGTGGGATCGATACTTTAGGTACTATGTGAACGACTCATGCACTTGCGGTATTATCGAGGTTAAAAATAGTAAAATTTAGCATATGTAAACCTTTGATCATGTTTTTGGCGCCATTACTAGGGAGGTAATTAGTTTAATTCTTTAGTCTAAGGCTTTTTAACTATCTTTTGTGTTTAAGAAAAAAAACTAGGCATAAAGTAAATGACAAGTCAACTTGGATATCACTAGACAACAGTGGGGAATCTTAAGAGTTAAATGCTAAAAAGAGATGGAATGAACAATAGCAGAGGAAATACATCATGGAGAGTGACGAACCCTTATGGATGTCATGAGGCCACAACTCAATGCCTATCGTTAAGGGATTATCTGACCACTGGTGCAAGCAAATATGTTCGAGATCAAACCATCACTACTAAACATGCTACGAACCAAAGTACAATTCTACGGATTGGCCAATGAGGATCCCAATACTCATTTAGCTAATTTCTTAGAGATTTGCGATACCTTCAGATATATTGGGATGTCAGAAGATACGGTTAAAATTAGGCTTTTTCCCTTTACACTTATGGATCAAGACAAGGCTTGGTGGAATTCTCTCCGCCTAGCCAACATCACAACTTAGGAGCAGTTGGTGCAAGCTTTTCAAGATAAGATTTCGCTCTAAACAAGATAACAAAACTAATAAGGGAAATTATCAATTTCTAGCAAAATGACGGGGAGTCTTTATATAAAGCGTGGGAGCAATATAAGGAGCTGCCCTCATCATAACCTACCTAACAAATTTCTATTGCAAACCTTCTACACTGGAGTTAATCCACCCACAAAGAGCACCATAGATGCAACTATTGGAGGATCATTCATATGGAAAATAGTTGAAGCAACACACAATCTATTCGAAGACATGGCATACACTAGTTATCTTTGGACATCTGAACAAAATAGAAAGCAGTTAATCTTTTGGCACCCAGGAGGAATGATTGCTGCTACAAATTCGACAACAACATTGCAGGCTAAGATTGACAACCTAACCAAGCAATTGAACAACCTAAAAGCCACCTCTTCCTCTCAAGTCATAGCAATGCAGCACAACTATGAGTCATGTGGAGAAGAAAGTCATATCACAGTCAATTGGTTCTTAGGCGAAAACAAAAACATGGAGTAATTTAACTTTAATGGAGCACAAGTTGGTCAGGGAGATAGCAATCGTTATTCTAGCACATACCAGTCATGTTGGCCCTTGAATTTTTTTTAGTTAAGCATGATTTAAATGAATTATGATGTCATGATAGAATTATTATTGGAGTTAAAATTATCTTTTACAATGTTAATAGGATTTTCTTACACTGGTTAGTTAAATTAAAGCAATAAGAATGTATAGAGGGAAATTGTGGCATGTCATTTAAGTTTAGAGACCATGAAGCATTAAAGGAAGGGTAAAGTGGGCATTTAGCACTCATTAAGGATAGAATTGGAAGAGAAAATTGTTTTCTTTTTCATTAGAATAAGAAAAACGCGAATTAAGGGAGAGAATGAAGAGAAAAACGTAAAACAGAAAGAAAGGAGAGAGGGGTTTCGTCTATAAGAGAAAAATAAAGAAGACAAAGTTAGGGTTTCATATTTTCTTATCTCAATTCAGATATCCAAAAATTGCAAACTTTATACCGATAGAAAGCCAAGAGAATAAGCTATAACTTTTATAGAGAAAACTTTGTCTTATTCGGCTTACATCAATATAGTTTATTCAATCAAAACAGGACACGATTTTTGTCAAGGGTAGTGCTGCAACCTATGCCAGAACTCAACTTCAAACTAAATTTCAAGACCCAAAAGGACAAATTTCAAATTCAATTCCTTCATGAAAATTGTAGCCATATGTCTCTAGTTTACCATAAATTAAAATCCATCCGATTTGGATATCTACATATCAATATATTGCCAAAATATATATGCATATTCAACTTCATTTCATTTCTCTTCTAATTTGTCCTTTTAATTCCCCTCATTTCAACACATCACATAAACATCTTTCTTAAGAAAAAATTTCACCTTCATTATACCCTTAATTCTCAACTTATTTCATCTACACAATAGCTTATAACTCATGGTTTTCATACTCCTAAAAACAGTACATAAACACATACATATTTATTCTTCAATGCTCATCACTCATTCATCAACATTTTTGCACACTTTCATACACCATTTACACTGTCAATCCATCTCAAAATCATCTTTAATACAACCCATTATTTATTACTCATCATATAAACGAAAATACGACCTAGATCTACTTATTTCTTCATTCACGTACCATCACTCTTCAACCACCACTATTATGATCATGTGATCTCTAACCCATCATCATAACATTTCTATTTAGCACAACCCATAAAGATCATTAATAAACTTACTTGTTTTAGCCCCGAAACCTCTTCAAATCACATGAACCTAGCTCCCAAGCATCTCACAATCATCATACTTTAAGGAGGACTAAGGCTAGGTCTTTAAAGAAATGACAAGGATCTTGAAGTAATAATGTAAGATTTTGAAAGAAAAAAATCAACATGAAGGGTGGGTTGTGAGTTTCATAAGATAGAGAGATGAAAATGAAGAAGATGAGTTTGTAAAGACAAAATGAAAGATGGGATACATATTGAGAGTGTCATGGGTGCTCAATTAGTAAGGTAAAAATACTTGGTATGTGTCATGACATGTGTCATGACACTTTCCATTCAATTCATTTTGCTATTAGTATTAACTTAAGCTACCACATAATTCTAAATAATCAGTCCCTTGTCACTCAATTTCTATGTCATTTATCACCCAATTTTCTATATCACTTGTTAATAAATCATAGTGCCATTTATAAAAAATTTCTACTGCCATTTAACACTTAATTCTACTACCATTTATCAATTGTCTTGCCGCTTGGCATTTTTCCTAGTCTATAAATACCCAAAATCCCAGAAAATTCTCAAATTTCACCAAAAATGCAAAATCAATAATTTAATTCACCAAATCAATTTTTAAGGCAAAATATTCACCATTCACATCATAATCACATTAAAAATCATTTATACCAAGAAAATGTCAATGAATGCATGTATAATTATTTTAATGAGTATCAACATTATTCACATGTATGAGTATGTCATATGATGCATAAAATATGCTTCTAAATTCTCAATAAAATCTCGTGAATAGAATCCTAGGGTCCTAACCCTGATCATGGGATAATGGAATGTTACAATTATCCAAATAAAAATACAAAATTTCAGAAAAGTAATTAGCAATTATAGATAAAGAATGGACACTAAAGTTGAGTTAACATGTAGAGACAACAATGCACACTAAAGTGTGCCGAACTGTATTACCAAATCTCAGTTGTTTATTTGTTTATTTTGTGTTTAATTTTTATGTTTTCGTTTGTGTTGAAAAATTAACAGTTGCTAACACAGTTGCTTTATATCAAGTAATCAACAAATACAATTTAAAGCAACTGCGACTAAACCAGATTTTTATGAAACTATACCCTTGGGATTTTTAGGAAAATGTTTTTTAAAATAATTTTCAATCTATTCATTTTAATATATTATTATGTGACTAATTGTTTATTACATGATATTATTTATATATGATTGCTGTGACATAATTTTAATAAAGAATTAATTTAACATAAATTTTATAAAATCTCTCCTTTTTAATACTTATAATATAACAAGGTGTTTTGAAAGATAATTTTGAATAATAAATATTTTCTCAATGTGAAAAATCAAAAGAGGCTTGTATGTTTTATCAAATAAAGAAGTATTATACATATAATTCTTGTAGTATGATTACGAGTGCAATTTTTTTGATAATAAATTCTAATATTAGAAGGCATTCAAAGGACCATAATCAGTAACACAAGAAAGGATAGAAAATTAGACCTTAGATAGAAGAATTCTAACTCAACTTTCTATCTTTACCAATTGTGCTATAGGATTATACTACATTAAGATCCTCGCATTAACTCGAGTGTAGTTAGGGGTAAATCGATTTAGTAGTCTTTTCCAGTTCTGTTGCGCCCCACAACAACTCTATAGTTTAATCAAAAAAGAGAGAGACAGTATAATGGATATTACTTGGTAGTCTAGATCGATGTTCACAACCTCTAAATCATAATAACATTTAGTTTTGATTATTTTAAATTTAATATATACGCTCCACAAGTTATTGTTACGATAAATTGTATGTATCTTATTATTTGGTTTTGGTATTTTTTGATAATTGGACATCTAAGATAATGTTGATGAGTTTAATATTCAAATCAAAAAGGGATAGAATAAAATCTGTTATCTTGAAAAATTAGTTAGAGTTCAAAATCTATCTAGAGAAGAACTCTTATAGATTATGTGACTGCTTTGCTGAAAGATTTTACATGTAATTCCTCTTTGGTGCTCCAGTTTTCAATTAATTAATTTAGTGAAGGACTTCATCTTATGAAGACTTCTCCTTAGTGAATCACGTAACATTTGTTTAATAGGTGAAGAACTTCATCCTAAGAAGACTTCTTAGAGTATGACGTGACCATTTAGCTAAAAAATATTCTGCAGTGATTCCCTTTAGGTGTGAGTGTCATTGAGGTGCTTCTTGTTCTTTTGTTGTTGACGTTTTTAGGGTTGCAATTATGTTTTTTTTTTTGTTTTTGTCCTTGCGTGAATCAGCTGGGCAATTTTAAACCATACTTCAACGTCATTCAAGTTACATTGGCTGGTTGAGTCTTTGGCCGTGGGTCTTCCTTGTGCAATTGGCGTTGATGTTTTTTTGGTTGCCATATCTATCTTTTGTTGTGACTTGTTTTAGGCTGGTGTGTCGTTGATGTCTTCACAGCTGGGTCTTGCAGTGATTCCCTTTTTGGGTGTGTCGTTGATGCGCTTCACAGTTGAGTCTTCTTTTGTTTTAAATTATTGATGGATTTTCTGCTGAGAGCTCTTAGATTTGTGGTTGTCGATTAGATTGGAGTGCAACACTGCTAATTTTGCATTTATAATTAATCCATCCTATTGCTGGTTTTTCTATCAAGGATCACGTCTGTGTGGGCTAAAGGGTACTGTGAGTAATCAAGAGATTGTAAGTATATGACTCCTACATTTTCTGGGTTTCAGTGTGACCATTATAGGTAGTCGTTGTTGCTAGATTTGTGTGTGAAAAGTCCAAAAGTTTTTGTATGGTTATAGCTTCATTGGGTGCAACGTTTCAGTGAAGAAATGTTTGATTTTGTTGGTGATTTTTCTCCTGCTATGCGTGTAATGCTCCAGTGACAATTTGGAGGTTTACAGCAGATTTCTTGGTAGACAACTTCCTAATCTTTCATTGAAGAAGTTTCATTATTAAGGAAGTTGTTTTCTTTCTCAAGTATTTTTGTTTAAGTTGAATTTTGTTTGATCACTTGAGTCGTTTCCTTTGTTTCGTTATCATTAAACATTGTTTGAGAAAATCCTCTGTTGTGGTTAGTACAAGGTGGTCGTACTATTGGGTGTGAAATTATTTTACGGTATGTGATCACGAGGGATAATTAATGTCAAGGGGTGAGTAGTGTCGACTCAATAAAGCCTTGTATAAAACTATTGTCGTTAGTGAAAGAATTAAGCTAGGTGTGGGTACCGTAGGCGTAGGCAAGGTGTGCCGAACTACATTAAAAAATCTTAGTTGTTGATTTATTTATTTTGATATGTTTAATTTTTTTAGTTTTTGATTGTGCTAGAAACGACTGCAGTAAATTTGAAGATTTTGTGAAATTATTACATCCTTTGGATTTTTCAATTGGCATCAGACTAGGTCACCAATGTCAGAATTTGGTATTGCAAGTTGGTACAAATTTGTGTTTCACAATTATGGCTATAAGAGAAGGGGCATCAATCATTCGGCCACCGTTGTTAGATGGTTCAAATTATCCTACATAGAAATCACGAATGAGGGTATTCATTCAGGCACAAGGAACAAAAGCATAGAACTCGGTTTTAAATGGATGGACACATCCAGTGACGACTGATGAAAAGGAAAAAGCAATGCTTAAAGATGCATCTAAGTGGACAAGGGCTAAAGAAGAGAGAGCTTGAAAATCCTCAAGCTTTACACGCTATCTTTAGTGCCATTGATGAAGGTGGTTTTTCAATGATATCAGTTTGTGAATCGGCAAAAGAAGCATGGGAATCTTTGCAAACTATACATGAAGGATCAAAATCTGTGATAGCTCAAAACTTCAAATGTTTCTGTGACATTTGAAGAGCTGAAGATAGATGAGAGTGAAACCATTGGAGACTTCTAAGAGAGACTACATGACATAGCAAACCAAGCACATCAACTCGAGAAGAAGTACTTTAACCTAAAATTGGTTAAAAAGACATTGAGATCGTTGCCTACGAGGTTCATACCAAAAATTGTGGCCATTAAAGAAGCCCATAATATCACTGAATCTTTTCAGATAAGGTAATTGAGATTCTTACTAACTTTGAGATGAATTTATTGAGGGATAATCAAAAGAAGAGCAAAGGATTGACATTGCAAGCTGAGATTGGTAAAGAGGTGAATGACTTCGAAGATGAATCCGAGGAGAATAAGGACATGGAGTTATTAACAAGAAATTTCAGGAAGTGTTTAGAGAAAGTGAAGAAGGATAGATCCGAGTTTAGGCAAAACAATGGGAGTTCATCAAACAACAACTTCAAACAACAAGCTAAAACTTAAAAAGGGTAAAGAAAAGTGAAGAAAATTAAATGTCATGAGTGTCAAGGCTTCGGACATGTGTAAGCGAAATGTGCTAACACCTTGAAAAAGAGAAAAGGGAGGGAAGTCCTATACAAGCACTTTAAGTGAGAATGAATCCACAAGTATGGTAGTGAAGAAGAACCTGTGAATAGTGCTACGTTAGTTGCTTTATACAGTAAAAGTCCAATTGCTTGCTTAATAGCAACCAAGAAGGAAGTAACCGATGATGAAAACAAAAGTAAATCAGAAAATTCCAAGAAAAACACAAACGAATCATCTCAAAGCTCACTCTCAGATTATGACAGTGATGACAGTGGTTCAGATGACAAAAAGAAAGATATCTATGAAGCCTCTGAATTAATGTATGCAAAATGTGTGCAAACATGCAAGAAAAATGAAATGTTAAAGAATGAAAACGTCTCAATGAAGAACATCATTCAAGATTTAGAGAAGAAGTTGTTGTCTACATTATTTGAGCTTGGTAAAACAAAATTTGAAGTTGTTCAGTTTGGAAAAAGGAATAAGAATGTTAAATAGAGGTATAGAAAAATTAGAACAATTGCTAGAAATCGGTAAGATTAAAGGGATCTTCAAGGCATTGGTTACAAACGTGAATATTTTAAGTCAAATGATGAGAAAATTGGTGCGACTAGATCTGTTAAGGAGAAATCTCAGAGAAAAATCAGAGGTTCATACCTACATGTCACTTTTGTGGAGTAATCAGGCACATAAGACCGAAATGTTATAAGTTGTTACAAATGATGTTTCAAAGTGGTCAAAACCAACAATCTAGTCACTCTTTGTTAAATTTCCAGCAACAACCAATATTATTGAAGAACTCTTGTGTTAGAAAGGTCAAGTATAAGCACAAAGACGTACTGAAGAAAAATAAGAAATTGTCTATATTCACAATTAGTTAATGCTTTTGAAGAGACTGATCAGATTGAGGGTAAGTCAGTTGCTTCAAATGAAGAAATCAACCAGATAGTTGATGACTGAGATAATGTGACGAGCAATAAGCCCATGTTTGAATTTCTTCGAGGGGCATAGAGACTGTGTGCTTTATATTTTTAAAGTATAATTTGATGTTATTTATTAAAAAAATAAAAAAACAAAAAAAGAGGTTTAAAGGAGTTATCGTTTAGGCTTTCTGAGTTTTTATTTATGGGTTTTCTAAGGTTCAGTTGATTGATGTTTACATGAGGCTATGCTTGATGATGGGTTTTATAAATTTGATCAGTCTTATAAAGATGGAATTGAAGTAAGCAATGATATGTTGGCATATGTATTAACTAGCAATAGATTGTCATATTGACTTTCTACTATTACACTACATGCTTATAATTCTTCTGCTGCACTTACTACTAATTTTTATGCTTCTTTATTTGCTAAGATTGATCGCATTGAAGGCATTTTTCATTTTTGGTATTTTTTCTTTCTTTTTGGCATCTTTTTGTCCTATGGAGAAGAAATTTGAATGATTGGATAATTGTTTACTATTGTTTCTTTGGATGTTTCTTAAACATGAAGAATTTGATGGATGTTCTTTAAAACTTGATGCTGGGCTAAGGGGGAGTTTTTTCATGTGGATTATATGTCCAATTATTTTATTTATGGGGAGTTTCATATTTGTGACAAATAATGCCAAATAGGGGGAAATTATTAAGATATATGGTATATATCTTATTATTTGGTTTTGGCATTTTTGGATAATTAGACATCTAAGATAATATTGATGAGTTTAAAATTCAAATCAAAGTGGAATAGAATAAAATTTGCTCTCTTGAAAAATTGGATAGAGTTAGAACTCTTATAGATTATGTGACTGTTTTGTTGAAAGATTTTCTGTGTAATCCTCTTTGGTGTTGCAATTTTCAATTAATTAATTGGGTAAAGAACTTCATCTTTTGAAGACTTCTCCTTGGTGAGTCACGTAACATTTGTTTAATAGGTGAAGAACTTCATCTTACGAAGACTTCTTAGAGCATGATGTCATCATTTACCTGAAAAAATATTCTACAGTGATTCCCTTTAGGTATGAGTGTCGTTAAGGTGCTTCTTGGTCTTGTATTGTTAACTTTTTGGGGTTGCAGCTGTGTTTTTTTATTTTTTCCTTGCATGAATTAGCTAGGCAATTTTAATCCATACTTCAACGTCATTCAAGTTACATTGGCTAGTTAAGTCTTTGACCGTGGGTCTTCCTTGTGCAGTTGTCGTTGATGTTTTTCTAACTGCCGTGTATGTCTTCTACTATGATTGGTTTTGGGCAGATGTGTCGTTGATGTCTTCACAGCTGGATCTTGCCGTGATTCCCTTTCTAGGTGTGTCATTGATGTGCTTCACAGTTGAGTATTCTTTTGTTTTGCATTATTGATGGATTTTCTGCTAAGAAGATATGTGGTTGTCAATTAGATTAGAGTGCAGTATCGCTAATTTTACGTTTATAATTAATCCATCCTATTGCTAGTTTTTTTGTCAAGGATCACGTCTATATGGGCTTAAGGGTATCATTAGTAATCCAGAAATTGTATGTGTGTGACCCTGCGTTTTCTAGGTTTTGGTGTGACCATTATAGGCAGTTGTTGTTGCTGGATTTCTGTGTGAAAACTCTAGAAGTTTTCTTTTCATTATAGCCTCATTGTGTGCAATGAAGAGAAGTTTGTTTTTGTTGGTTATTTTTCTCTTGCCATGCATGGGATGCTCCAGTGACGATCTGGAGGTTTATAGTAGATTTCTTGGTAGACAACTTCCTAATCTTTCATTGACGAAGTTACATTGTTAGGGAAGTTGTTTTCCTTCTCAAATGTTTTATGTTGAATTTTGTTTAATCACTTTAGTTGTTTATTTTGTTTCATTATCATAAAACATTGTTTGGGAAAATCTTCTGTTAAGGTTAGTATAAGGTGGTCATACTATTGGGTGTAAAATTATTTCGCGGGTTATGAGGACGAAGGATAGTGTCAAGGGTTGAGTGGTGTCGGCTTAGTAAAGCCTTGTATAAAACTATTGTCGTTAGTGTTCGCGAACCGCAAGTGCATAGTTGTCAAAGTGAGTAATAAATCTGTAAGAACCAAGTCGTGTCCACAGGGATTACGAGAAAATTTAATTCTAAGCTAGCTAACAGTGTTTGAAATCGAGTAGGATGAAATTTTGAAAAATTAAAAGCAATGTAAAGGAATATAAAATAAAACAAAATAAAAAAATAAGAAAAAAGACAACTGAATTTCTAACCAACTACCCAATTCAATGCAACCAAAATAATTATAAATATGACAAATTTGTGCAGTAACTAATTAAGAAAAGATTGCAACAATTAACTAATTAAAAGTATTGACTTCAATGGAAAATGACTTTGTCTTTGGGAATGATATTTTTGTCAACCTTCATATTGAATTAGTTATCCTCCACAAATGAAATATCCTAACCTTGTAGATGAATTTTAAGAGTAATTAATCTCCTTTTCCTAAAGATGAATTAATCAATCACTCTAGACGTCACTTAGTCATCCCTTACTTAAGTTCTTCCTAGAGTTTCGTAAGTCTCAAACCTTCAATTTTCACTTCTTATATTTCTTGGGTCTTCCAACTCACAAGAAAATCCTAGTTGAAATTTCCTTCAATCTTCTAGCAAAAACTCCCTTTTTTCAAAGGCGAATTTATACTAAGGTCATTTCTAATAATCCAAAGGAAGAACAAATAAACCCACGGAAAATTAAACAAGTATATGAATATTGAGTCATGGATTCAACAAAATTCAATACTAAAGCATCAACAAAATATCAAATCCCTAAGAGAAATTAAGAGTTCAACCACAAATCATCAAGCCAAGCAATCAAAAAATATAAACGCTAGACAAATTCATAATGAATCAATTATAAATGAAGAACAAAGCTCTCCAAACTCCTTTGCGTGGTTGCTTCCTTGGTATTGAATGGTAATGGAGGCTAAGTTGTTGCTGCTAGTGAATGGCGTGGAGTGATTTTGTGAGTGAATTGAGTGAAAAGCCAGTTGCGTTGTGCGTGGAAGTAGCTGCTGGTTTTGTTGTCTTGTGGTTGAGTTGTTGGAGAATAGAATGCTACGGGAGTGAGAGGATGGAGGGCTGCATGTGTTGCTTGGATGTGTGTAACGTTAATGGGAGTAAATGAAGCTATCTACGTGTTGTGTGTGTAGGAGGCTTTGGTGTTTGGAGGATGGTGGAGTGGAGGTTACGGTGTATATGGAAGATTGGAGAGAAATTCAAGGCTTGCGTGTATGAAGGCTGGAGAAAAAATCACGAGTGTGGCATGGAGGCATGTTGTTGGTTGAGAAGTGAGTGGGTGGTGTGCGTTATGGAGTGAAAAGCAATGTGTTGTGAGTGGGGTGGAGGCTTCTTGGTGGAAGGCAGCTTCTGAGATGCGTGGGGTGTTGTACGTGGGTGACAGATGCCTGTTTTAACCAACTGGAAGCTGCTGTTTTGGTGGAGGTTGGAGTGTTTTTTTTTTCTCTGTGAATGGCATGAAAGCAGGCTGATATGAAGGCTAGGCTACCTGTGGAGTATTGGCGTGAAATAGGGCTGCTTGATTGGAGAGGCTGCTGCGTGTCTTCCGATAAAGTGGAGCTGATGTGAGTTTTTTTCGGTAGCTGCTTGATTGGAGAGGCTGTTGCGTGTCTTGAATAAAATGGAGGGTGTGGTGTTTGTTTTTTTTTCTTGGATGCTAGTTGTGGAATGGAGGCTTCTTTGTCTTTTAGTGACTATTCTTTTTCTACTTTTTAAACACAACGAACCTGCTGTTTCTTCCCTTGCTGCCCAACATTTTTATCTTTTTAAAATGCCGAAGACTCCGCTTTGCTTTCTTGCTTTTCACACATTCATAATCTTCAATTTGCATGTTGGTGAATGACTTTTTGTGCATTCCAAATTTGCAATCTTTTTATTCTATTTTTTCCAAAAAGCTCCTAACACTTAAAGATAATAATAAAAATAATTTAGCATAATATTTATCTAAAATATTATATAATTCACCTATATTAATGCATCAAATAAAAGCCTATCAGTATCTCTATCAAATACCCTCACACTTGAACTATTGCTTGTCTCCAAGCAATTTAAACACAATAAAATGAAATAAAAAATTCATCAGTTCATTTTTAAAGAAGGTCGAGTGTGTGCTTTCATTCAAACTTCAGCAACTTAAGCTTTGAGTTACTACATATATCATAATTTTTTCATCAATATACATAAGCAAGGTCAAAAGTAGACACTATTGATCAAAGGCACATATAAAATTCAGATGGATTTTTCCTCACGTTTTCTCTCGAATCACTCAAGTGTTTAGGGTCAGTGTTTCACTTAAGACTCCCTCTACAAGACTACACTACCATAGGCTTGCATATTTACCAATTCTCTAACACATAAAATACACACCAACATAGATCAAAAAGACTTTTATTTATGGTTGTAATGGGGTTTGGGTTTAGGTAGGATAAAAAGGTCGCAGGTTAATTTACAAGCATAAAGTACTAAGTAAAAGGGACAATTAAATTCAAAGTCTGAGATATCCAAATGAATACATGGAACTACGACTACTCGTCACTAACTAATGCTACTATGTTTGCTTCTTTTTTATCATTTTTCTTCTTGTCTTTTTTTCTCTTTTTTGTTTGGAAAAACAAGGGCAAACAATAAAAACAAGAGAAAACAAAAGCAACATAAATCAATAAAATATGAGTAGAAGTACCTCTATAAACATCTCAGAATAATAAGTAAACTAAAAAATCTCAAACTATAGACCAGATCATCATTTAGCGCTTCATTATACTTGTGATTGGGCAAGGCTAGCATAGTTTTGGTTTTTTTTCTTTTTTTATGTGTTTATTTTGCAATCAAAAAGGATGAAGGTTTAAAAGGGGTTGCAAGGGATAATGAATAAGATGGGCCATTTAACCTAATGGGTTTACAATAAAGAATGCCTTAATCATTTCAATAAAGCGTGCATCTCGTAGTTTCAAACCGGTTCAATGCAAGTTCTAAAGGTAATCTTCCTAGAGAGGCATCACACACAACAACAAAAACAATGAAATGAATATAAAATATATTCAGGTAGGCTCAAAACCTTACGTGTACTTATGTGAAATCCCATCAAAATTGTATACATTACCTAATGACTCAAGTGTCAAATTATTGACAGAGTTTATGCAACTCACTATATCAATCAATCCATATGATTCACCTTCCACTCAAGTTGTCTAATTTAAATTCAAGCACACAACTCAATCCTCATTCCAGCTACTATGACAAAATGATATGATTTAATCTTCATCACAGTTCAAGTGCAATATTACAAAAATTTTAAAATTGGTGCCACCCCCACACTTAAATGGGGCATTGTCCCCAATGACCTAAAAATTATAAAGAGATGAGAACATAGGGACTCCCTGGATCAAAGAGGGCTCAGCAACTTTAAATCAGAATTCACAGTTCCAATCTTGCGTTCCTAAAAAAAGTAGATAAAAGGCAAATAAGGTGCTCAAATGAAAGCAACAAAAAGAAATTGAAACAACAAAGATCTAAAATGAAAGGATAAGATTGGGGTCCTCCCAACAGGTGCTATATTTAACGTCAATAGCTCGACGTAGCCATTTGATCACGGGTCCTTCAGTGAAATGCTTGCAGTGTTTCTCAACTCTTAACCATAGTAATGCTTCAATCTTTTCCCATTCACTTTGAAAGTTCTTCCATAACTTCCTTCAACTTCAATTGCTCCATAAGAGGTAACATTTTTCACAACAAAGGGCCCTGACCATTTAGAGCGCAATTTACCTGAAAAAAAGTTTCGATCTCGATTTGAAAAGCAGAACTTTCTCACCTGGAGCAAATTCTTTCCTCATGATGTGTTGGTCATGACATTTCTTGGTTTTCTCCTTGTAGATTTTGGAGTTCTCATCTGCTTCATTTCGAAATTCTTCCAATTCACACAGCTGAAGAGACTGACTTTCAATCAATTTTTGCCAATTAAGATTTAACTTCCTAAGTGCCCAATAAGCCTTGTGTTCCAACTCCACTAGAAGATGACAAGCTTTTCCAAAAACCAAACAATATGGAGACATGCCAATTGAAGTCTTGAAAGTCGTCCTATATGCCCAAAGGGCATCATCAAGCTTGAGAGCCCAATCTTTCCAATTATGGTTCACCGTCTTCTCAAGAATGTCCTTGATCTCTCAATTTGATATTTCAACTTGGCCATTTAACTATAGGTGGTAAGATAGAGCAACCTTGTGACAAACTCCATATTTGGTTAAAAGATTTCCCAGAGGTTTGTTGCAAAAGTGGGTACCTTCATCACTAATAATAGCCCTTGGAGTGTCGAATCTTGTGAAAATGTTTTTCTTGAGAAATTTGAGAACAATCTTGGCATCATTTATTGGTGAAGCTATGGTTTCAACCCATTTTGATACATAATCCACTGCCAAAAGGATATAGGATTGTCCACAAGATTTGGGAAATGGTCCAATGAAATCGATGCCCCATAAATCGAAGAGTTATACCTCAAAAATGTTGGTTAAAGGAAGCTCATGATGTCGTGAGATATTACCTATTTGTTGACAACAGTCACATGTCTTAGTGAAAGTATAACAACCCTTATGAAGTGTAGGCCAATAGAAACTAGATTGGAGAACTTTTGCTGTTGTTCTCGTTAGTCCAAAGTGACCTCTATATGGTGATGAATGACAATGCTCCAAAATTTCTTACACTTTATCTTCCGAGATACATCTTCGAATCAGTTGATTGGGGCCTCTCTTGAACAGTAAAGGCTCATCCTAAAGGTAACTTTTATCAAATAGGAACTTTTTCTTTTTGGGATGGATTTAAATCCGAAGGAATCAAACCTGTAGCTAAATAATTCACCATATCAGCAAACCATGGCAGCTCTCTTAGATAGGTATTGATGCTTTTCATTCCTCAAGTTCTAATCAAGATAGATGGTCGGCAACTACATTTTCTGTCCTCTTTTTGTCTTTGATCTCCACATCAAACTCTTGCAAAAGCAACACCCATCGAATGAGTCATGGATTAGCATCTTTCTTTGCAAACAAATATCGGATTGTTGCATGATCTGTGAAAACTATAACCTTAGACCTAATGGTATATGATCAAAACTTGTCCAAAGCAAACACAACTGCTAACATTTCCTTTTCTGTAGTAGTGTAATTTTGCTAGGCATCATCCAAAGTCTGGCTAGAGTAGTAGATAACCCTGAACACTTTCTCTCGTCTTTGGCCTAAAGCTGCTCCCACTACGAAGTCACTCGCATCATATATAATTTCAAACGGCTGTTGCCAATCAGGTGTGATCATCACAGGAGCTGAAATCAACTTTTTCTTGATTAATTCAAGGCTTTCAAGCATTTCTCATTGAATTCAAATTTCACATCCTTCTCCAAAAGATTGCAAAGGGGTTTAGCGATCTTGGAGAAGTCTTTGATAAATCTCCAATAAAACCCTGCATATCTAAGGAAACTACAGATACCCTTTACATTTGTTGGTGGAGGAAGCTTTTCAATAGTTGTTGTTTTGGCTCGGTCCACTTCATTACCATAGGCAGATACTTTGTGACTTAACACAATTCCTTCCCTCACCATAAAATGGCATTTCTCCCAATTGAGCACCAAGTTGGTATCCTGACATCTTTTCATCACTAGAGACAGATTATGTAAGTACTTATCAAATGAATCACCAAAAACAGAAAAACCATCCATAAAGACTTCTATGAAATTCTCAATCATATCAGAAAAGATAGCCATCATGCAACGTTGAAATGTAGCAGGAGCATTGCAAAGACCAAAAGGCATGCGCCTAAATGCAAATATGCCAAGAGGACAAGTGAGTGTGGTCTTTTCTTGATCTTCATATGCTATGGCTATTTGGTTATATCTCGAGTATCCATCTAAAAAACAATAAAATGCATGTCTAGCAAGTCTGTCCAACATTTGATCTATGATGGCAAAGGAAAATGGTCCTTCCTAGCGCTTTTGTTCAACTTCCTATAATTCATGCAAACCCTCCATCTAGTGATTGTCCTAGTAGAAATAGTCTCATTGTTATCATCTTTAACTACAGTAAATTCACCTCTTTTAGGAGCAACCTGAGTAGGACTAACACATGAACTATAGGAAATTGGATAAATGATTCCAGCCTTAAGCCACTTTTGAATTTCATTCCTAACTACTTCCTTCATTGTTGGGTTCAATCTTCTTTGGGGTTCAATGCTAGGGATGAATGACTCCTTCATAAGAATTTTATGCATTACAATAGAAGGACTAATTCCCTTAATGTCTGAAATTGACTAACCCAATGCATTTTTTAACTCCCTTAATAACCTAAGTAGTTTTTCTTTTTCTAAAGGAGTCAATAAAGATGAAATAATGACAAGAAAAATTTGATTAGCATCCAAGAATGTATATTTCAAATTTTCAACCAAGGGTTTCAAATCAATCGGTGGGTGCACATCTTTCACATCACCAACAACATCAGCATTAGTCACAAAAAACAAAAGCTCAGTTTGATCAAAATTTTTCAAGCATTTAAAAGAATCCAATACCATCATAAAACAAGTATCCTTATCATCCATAGCATCTTTTCTAAATATTCCTTTCAAACATGTCAATAATGGATCTTTAGATATAAGGGAAGGAAAAGATGTTACCATGCAAGAAGATATGACATCCACTTGATTGCAAGTCGGTGCATCACTTAGATGTTTGAGCAATCTGTATATGTTGAATCTCACCTTCGCCATTTACATGCAAGGTTAGTTCGCCTTGTTGCACATTAATCATTGAACCTCCGGTAGCCAAAAATGGTCACCCAAGTATGATCGGGATCTCCTTGTCTTCTTCTATGTCAAGCACCACAAAATCTGTAGGGTGAATAAATTTATCAACACGAACAAGAACATCTTCTACAATACCTCTAGGATAAGTGAGAGAACGGTCGACTAATTGGAGGCAAATTATCGATGGCTTGACTTCTCCCAATCCTAGCTTTTAGAAGATAGAAAGAGGCATGAGATTTATTCTTGCCCCTAAATCACAAAGCACTTACCAAAATATGTGTTGCCGATCTCACACGGAATTGTAAAGCTTCCCAGATCTTTCAATTTTTGCGGTAACTTTCTTTGTAAGACTGCACTACACTCCTCGATCATCAATATCGTCTCATAGTCTCCAAATCTCCTTTTTTCGGTAACAATGTCGTTAACGAATTTTGCATAATTCGGTACTTGCTCAATAGCTTCAATCAAGGGAATGTTGATCTCAAGGTTCTTAAAGACTTTAAGAAATTTTGCGAATTGATCATTGATTTTCTTCCATTGAAAGCTTTGAGGATATGGCAGCTTGGGGCTGATTTTTGTTTGCAGTTTCCCTTCTAGTTTCTTCTCTGAATGAACTTCCTTCTCAACTTGTGTAGGTGCACTTGCTTCTTCACAAGTATTCTTTCCTTTTTTATCATTGGATTGAGTGGAGCTCTTTTCTTTAGGTTTCTCCTCTTCCAATTCTTTTCCATTTCGAAGAGTGATGGCCTTGCATTGCTCTCTCGGGTTAGTTTCAATATTACTTAGAAATTTCCTCTGAGTCAAATTCCCAACAGTATTTGCACGTTGTCCCATTTGAACTTCCAAACCCTTCACTGAAGTCCCAACACTGGTTACTTACATCTTTAGCTCATCCAGCTCCTTCTCGTTCTTATGGAAACGGTTCCTTGTCTCAATTACAAAAGTGCCAATTATTTCTTCTAAGGAGGGTTTCCGTTCCACTGGTGGTGGTCCATATCCAGGTAGGTGGGGCATGTTTCTTTGAATACCGTAATTATATTGCTCCTTAGAGTTGTAGCCTTGACCATATTGATTTCCAATTGGTTGTGACTTGAATCCCAAGTTCCTTTGTTAATAAACTAGGCTTGTTCCACCCTCTCATCATTTGTGTAGAATGATTGACTAGTAGCTGCCACCTGCTCATTCTGTCTTTCCTTTGACATAAATTTTGAAAATTGATTGGATAGAACTGCCAATTGAGCAGATAACTGAGTCACTTGGTCCACTTCTAGAATTCCTTTCTTTCCATGAGTTCTTCAGGAGGGCCACTGGTAGCTGTTTGAAGCCATATCTTCTAGCAATGCACATGCTTCTTGGGATGTTTTTCTTATAAATGTACCACCTGCTGCTGCATCTACAATGGTTCGAGTCAGACCATTCAACCTGTTGTAGAACATTTGCACTTGTACCCACTCTTGATATCCATGATGTGGACATTTTATCAAAAGGTTTTTGCACCTCTTCTAAGCTTCATGCAATCGTTTCCAGTCATGCTGTCTAAGCGTACTGATCTCATATCTTAACTTTGCAGCTTTACTAGGTAGGAAAATTTTAATCAAGAACTGCTGTGCCACCTCCTGCCAAGTTCGCATTCCATCAGCAGAAATTGAATGAAGCCAATTCTTTGCCTTGTCCCGAAGAGAAAATGGGAACAAAGTAAGCCTAATGTCATCTTGCGTTGCCCCTTCAGTCTTGATAGTGTCATATAATTCCTGGAAACTTGTAAGATGATCATTTGGATCTTCTATTGGTGCTCCTCTAAACTGATTTGTTTGAACCAAATTAATGAATCGGGGCGAAATATGAAAATTCTGAGCATGAATATTAGGTCTTTGAATACCATGATAATTGTCTACCACTGTGGGCTAGAAATAATCTCTGATAGGACGTTGGGATAATTGTTCCTGTTCATTTCCATTATCTCCTCTTCCATTTCCTTTATACAAATTAGCTAAACCAAGTATAGCCTCCAACATAGCTAATCTTTGAGCCATTTCATCCCTTTCTCTTTGAATTCTCTAAAGTTCTTCTGCTTGATTTTCCATCTTCTTTTACTGACGAAGTGACTTTACTGCTCTTTCCAACTCTGGTTCAAAATGTCTTTCTTGTTCTCTAGTGGTTTAGGGCATACAACCTTTTTCACACAAGCTGCGTAAGAAAAAGAAAATGCAAAAAGATAAAGAACCAAATAAGTTACTTTAGGGATAAAAAGAAAACCACCTAGTAAGTATCAAACTAGCTATAGAAATAAAAAATTCAAACATTAATCCCCGAAAAAGGAGCCAAAAAATTGTTCATGAATCGCAAGTGCAAGGTTGTTGAAGTGAGTAATAAATTGGTAAGAACCGAGTCATATCCACAGGGATTATGAGAAAGTTCAAAATTACGTTAGCTAATGATGTTTGGAATCGAGTTGGGTGAAATTTTAGAAATTTAAAAGCAATGTAACGAATTAACAAAAACTCAAATAAATTTCTAAGCAACTATCCAATTCAATGCAACCAAAATAACTATGAATATGACAAATCTATGAGATAACTAATTAAGAAAAGAATGCAATAATTGATTAATTAAAAGTATTAACATCAATGGGGAATGACTTTCTCTTAAGGAATGATATTTTTGCCAACTTTAATATTGAAATAGCTATCCTCCACAAAAGAAAAATCCTAACCTTGTAAGTGAATTTTAAGAGTAATTAATCCCCTTTTCCCAAAGGTGAATTAATCTATCCACTCCAGATATCACTTAGTAATCTCTTTATTTAAGTTCTTCCTAGAGTTTCTTAAGTCCAAATTCAAACTTCTATTTTCACCTCCTAAGTTTTATGAGTCTCCCAACTTACAAGAAAATCCTAGCTGAAATTCCTTCAATCTTTTAGCAAAAATCTCCTTTTTTCAAAGGTAAATTTATACTAAGCAAACTTCCAATAATCCAAAGTAAGAACAATTAAATCCAAGGAAAATCAAAAATTATATGAATTTTCAGTCATGAATTCCAGCAATGTTCAATGTTAAAGCATCACAAAAACATCAAATTCCTAAGAGAAATTAAGGTTCTAGCTACAAATCATCATGCTAACTAATACAAAAACATAAACCCTAGATGAATGAAGGCTGCAATTTTGTGAGTGAAGTGAATGCTGAAGTGGGGCTGCTGCTTGTTTGGCAGTGAATGGAGGCCTAAGCATTGTTGAGTGCCGTGGAGTGGAGTCTGCGTTGGTGGGTAGTGATTGAAGGCTTACTACGTTATTTCATCTGGAGCTTGGGTGAGTTAATGGAGGCTGCGTTTTATGTGGAGCTTGCGTGGGTAAATGGCCTGTAGGCTGGCGTGAGTGTTTAGATGGATGGAGCGCGAGTCAGTAAGCTTGGGAGAGTGGAGGTAGCTGAAGTGAGTGGAGGCGTGAATGGATGAATGGTGGGTTTTTTTCCTGGAGGAGTGCGTGAGTTTTTTTTTTTTGTTTCTTTTCTTAAATCCATGCTAACCCTCCCTCAACACAATGCAATGTTTTTCTCTTAAAAACACCAAACCCTTTTTTTTCTTTCTTGCGTGGCCTTTCTTTTCTGCTTTTTAAAACCCCCCTGAACCTTCTGCTGCATTTTGCTTTTTTCTCTGCTGCGTTTTGTGGTTCTTCTTTTGTTCCCAAAACACACTGAACCGATGGTTGTGGTAGTAAGGGTTGTTTCTTCTTTAATTTAGCCACTTTTGACTTCTTTTCTCCAAAACAACTCCTATATTCTAATATAACATAAAAACAGTAATTTAGCAAATATGTACCCTAATGCACTACACAATTGACCCAAATTAATGCATCGAATAATAGTCTATCATTATCTCTATTAATAAGTTTTGATCTTCGTTTCGATAGTTACAAACTTCAATTTCTCTTTATCAACTTCGTAATTTATTTTCTTGAGTTTATGACTTTATTTTGTTCTTATATTGCTTTTCTTCAAAATAATAAACTTATTAGTAGTAATTGTATTTTGTTATCATTAAGACGTCGATTGGAACCTCCCTTAGTTCAGCATTAACCGTAAACATTACTAAGATAATGAGTTCTTATTTTTTATTAGTAGAGATTCACCTTAATAATCTCTTCTTATCTTTATTGTTTTAAATATCATCACTTTATTGTAATTTTGTTTGTTTTAATCTCATAACTTTGTTATAATTCCTTCAAATATGATAAGCTCAAATCCCTACATTTAGCACCAGTTTACATATATAAATAGTGTTGTACACCTTTATGTAAAACACACTCAAAAAAATACAAATCACCTCAATTACACTATATATTTATTCCTTTAGCCCACATGAGTATATTCTTCACATTTTTTCTTAAGTTCTTTTACCACTTTCGAATATGTCATCTATATCGGTCTATCTATATAAACGTAACAATAAATATCAAACTCGATCCTAAAATGAATCTAGAAACCATTACATTACCAATTTGTTCACCAAAACTCTAGAATCACCTGTTGCTTGAGCATCACCTCTATAGTCACCACCACCAAAAGCTCAACCACTGTCACCTCCCTCTTACCTAATGGTTACACAAACTTGTAATTGCACTCGCAAACTAAAAACTTTTCTTAATAATATTACTTACAATGCCACTTCTCATTCATCTCCTATACCTAATCCCAATTCATTTACTCAAGTAAACAAATTTGCTCACTAACATTAAGCGAAGCTTGATGAGTTCAAGGCTCTCCATCACAACAACACTTATTCCTCCTCCTTTATATGTAAATATCTTTCATTAGAAATGGATTCTTTGAGCCAAACTTAAACCTTGATGGTACTCTTGATTGCTAGAAAGCCTGACATGTTGTCAAAGATTATCATCAATCCCTTGGTCTTGATCACACTAGCACTTTTATTGCAGTCCTCAAACCAACTATAACTCACAACAGTCTTACTCTTGCTTTAGCTAAATCGTCAGCTTGATGTCAACAATAGATTTTTACAAAGAAATCCTTAAAAATATATTTTCATGCATCAACTTATTGGTTTTGATGATGCTCATCATTCTCATTATATTTATTGTTTTCATAAGGCTCTTTATGGTCTCAAACATTGCCCCTATGTCCTAGTTTCACAAATTAAGTAAAAAAACTTTATAACTTTGGATTTATTTCATACAAAGCAAATATTTCTCTTTTATTCACTCAAACTCTACTCATATCACTTTTCTTCTTGTTTATATGGATGATATCTTGATAAAAATTCTTCGTAAAACTTTTTCTAGACTATCTTTCTTGATCCATACTACCTTTACCATTAAAGACCTTGACCCTCTTCACAACTCTCTTGGAGTTAAAACCACATTTACATCTATTAATCTTCTTCTCACTCATTCTAAATACACTCGTGATCTTCTCTATCTAGCTCTCTTGCTTCTTTAAAACCTATCTCTACTCCCACTATCCCATCTTTACCTACCCTACTGAATACTGTAGTTCTATTAGATCCCTTTAATATCTCTGTCTCACCAAACCAGATATACAATTTATTGTTAATAAAGTTTCTCAATTCTTAAACTGCCCTACTGATGTCTACTGGACAACTATTTAATGCATTGTATGATACCTTTGCTCCACTCTAACCCATGCCTTCATTTATCTAAACCTAAATCACTTAACCTTACATGCTTATTCAAATGTTAAATGTGCCAATTGTCTTTATGATCGTTGATCTACATCTGGTTATTACAATTTTTAAGTGCTCTTATTTCTTAAAGTTTCAAAAAGCAACCTACTATTGACAAGTCCAGTAATGAAATTGAATACATGAGTATTGCCTTTATTGTTGTTGAACTATGTTGGATCAACCCCCTTCTCAGTAAAATTGGTATATTTAACATCAAGTCACTCTTGTATTTGTGACAATCTAGGAGAGTCTCTCATGCTCGTATAAAAAATATTGAGATTAGCATTCATTTTGTTCAAGATTTGGTTGCCAATAAGTCTTTATAATTCTTCACATACCGACTTCTCAACAACTCACTAATATACTGACAAAGCCTTTAGGATCTCTACCACATTTATTCAGTTATGTAACAACTCACTATTGCTCCAAACATAAGCTTGCAGATAGTTGTTAGGAGATATTCACCTTAATAATCTCTTCTTACCTTTATTCATCTATATCTTATCACTTTATTGTAATTATATTGATTTAAAACTTATCACTTTGTTATAATCCCCTTGGATATGATAAACTCAATTCCCTACATTTAGCATTGGTTTACGTGTATAACTAGGTTGTACAGTTTCACGTAAAACACATTAAAAAAATTAGCTCAGCGTAAAATATTTATTCCTTTTAGTTTTCCTATATATAATAAAGAATTGATAATGGTCGGGTCGGTCGTGGCTGGGCCCGAGCCCAGTCGTAATGACTCACAGGCCGGTCGGTCCAATCTTCAAAGATCAGTCTCATACCTATTGGC
>JANZXR010000172.1:3077850-3102435 GCA_027575705.1 Erythroxylum echinodendron
GCAGGAATCCTTAAGCCAGAATTCACGCGTTCAACAGTTGTTTCCATGGATCCAAACGGCAACGTGCAGCCTCGTCAAAATCCGGCTGAACCAGATAAAAAATTAAAAAGGTAAAATTGAGTATAAGTGTCAAAATGTTTATAATCTAAAAATATGAATTTATTAACTGGTATCTAAAATCTAATTTAGGCCTTTCAAGTATATTTAAAAATGAAAAAGAACACTTATTTTATTGGTCTTTCTTTTAAATTAATGCTCAAACTGACCGAATACAAAAGATTGAATAATTTATAATTTGGTCTTTTTTTTGTATTATTGCGAAATGTGAAAATAATAATAATAACTCTAAATTTTAATTATTGATTTCTCCTATCCAAATTTTTTTGCACAAATAGTATTTAAATAAGTAAAAATCTAAGTACTTTAGGGTCATACAAATACGTTTTAAGGTAATAAAAAAACCCCAAAAACTCGCACAAAATAGGATTTGTCCGAGAAATGATGATGTGATCAATTGGTGAGTGACGGTGAGCCACTACAACCACTAGACAGATAGTAATGTAACTTCGAGAAGAGGAATGTCACTTTTGGAGTGACATAATCGAGGAACGAACCTTTTATGGGTTACTTTGAACGTAGAGAATCATTAACGTATAAGGCACAACATCTCCACCCCCATTTTTGCCTTTACGTAATACGATTTCAGTGGGGTTGGAGACAATACACTAAATTTTGATTAGGGATGGCATTGAGTGGCACAAGTGTTTAGATTCAAGTGTTTTTAAAAATTCGGTCTATGGGTCAAGTCTAAGTTAATTCGAGGTTTAATTATTCTTGATAAAATAACATCGTTTTACTTAAAAGAATTAAATTTTAAGTAGACTTAAGTTTGGATAATCTAAGCTCGGATCCGATTTAAAAAAGACGTAGTTTTATAATTTTAATTTTTTAAAAGATATTTTAAAAAATTGATGAGATTGGTTGATGAATCGATCAATTGTCATCCCTAATTTTGATAATCTATTTGATCATAATTAGAGATAATAATAAATTAGGTTAATTTTGAGTTACTTATAATCTAATTTGACCTTATTTCTTAATTATGTAATTTAAAATTTATTCGATTAAGTTTAAATCGAAATTCAAACAATATTATTTAAATTTAATTGATGAGAACGATCATATTTTAACACAATTAATTACGATAACTATTGTTAGGGAATATATAAAACCAATTAATTTGACCTCGTACAACAGCTTAAGCTATTGTGATGAAATCGTCACTTAACATGGTATCAGAGTCTCTGTGACTAAGTGATCGTGAGTTCAAATCCTACCACCCACCTATAAAATTAAGCACAAGGTAAAATAGGCCTGTGCAAGTTTCAAACCCAAAAGACTTTCACTTTAGGCGGTATGTTAGGAAATATATAAAACCAATTAAGTTGACATCACATATCAACTTAAGCTATTGTGATGAAATGGTCGCTTAACAACTATCATATTTTTAAATTGATTTGAATTAAATTTAAATCAAACTTAAATTGATGAAATGAATTTAATTTATCAATTTTATTTGTAATCACAATATTACAGTTAAAATTATAATTATATTTCGTTAGGCTAGAAATATATACTTAACAATAGGAAGAAGACCAACTTAGTCTATCTCTTTGCATATTAGTCTGTTGCAGAATTCTCTTCTACCAAACCACCAAACCATATCCATTTAGGTGAAATTATGTTCATTAGTGGTAATAACAGAAGGAGAGGCCATGTCCAAAAGGATGAGGAGGAGATTGATCATTTTGGATTGATTCCCAGGTGTAATCTAACAGTTGAAACGACAAAAATTGAACAGAGAAATGGAGATGAGTAAGAACTAAATTCTGGGACTTAGATTAAGCAGAAGTAATTGCACCATATATCTTTCTCTTTCAATGACTCTCTCATTGGTGCAACAGACCAAACGGAACAAAAATTAGCAAACAAAACTCCATGGAATTCTGGTTGTCTTGTCTCTACAGTGACCCAAATGGAATAATTAATAGGTAGGCATGGGACCATTGAAAGAGAGAGTTTGTGTCTTACCAGAAAAAACGGACCAAAGGGTAAGTTGAAAAGAGCCTTTCACCGGCCACTTAAATACCAGAAAAACGAAACACACACATACATTGTGACTCGTGCCTTCTTCTCCAAATCACAACCATAAAAAAATGAGAGAGGTAGTGACTCTTCTTCTTCACTTGGATACATGGGACCCCTCTTTAAAACCTTCCATTTATGCTTCTGCCATCTCTTTAGAAAGACACAAGCTTTTTGTTTGAACGAGATATATGGAGAGATGGAGTTACTTGTGGGGTTGGAGTTAGAACAAAAGATCAGAAATGGCTCATGAGGACTAGCACTTCTCATCTTTCTCAACCACCCATTTGGGTCAGTTCCTTCTGGGGAATCTTCAATGACTTCACTACCCTTGTCAAGAAAGAGACACAAGGACCATTTGGGAGCATTCTTAATGTAGTCGAAGACTACTAAGATGTAACCCTCTTTTTCTTTTCTTTCTCTCTCTCCTTTACAGCAAGAGCATTCACAGGAAAAGGCAGACAGGATGGAGCCAGGCATTTGTAGCAATAGCCCTGCACTTAATTTTAGCTTTTTTTCGTGTCGTAGTACCTCTTTTTTTACTATATTTTGCAATTGAGTTTAATTCTTGAGATTATTGGAAGAGAGACAAAGGGTTTCATCGATCAATATGAATAACTATCAAACAGGTCTCGAAATTGATTTATTCACTGTAGGTCCTGATTCTTAAATCTTTTCCATATGTACCTGAAATGGATTATCATGCCCTTTGCATGCTAGTGATGATTCAAGTTTTTCCCATTTTGTGCTATGGCTCTTTAGCTTTCAGCAATTGCTATGCACTTCAAGTCATCTTCTTTTTGAATATCACCTGTCTTATTCATTAGACTGCACTAGTTTCCAAGAGTGGATCTATGTTTGTTCCCTTGAGGCCTCAGGTTGCGGTTTAATTGGAAGAACAAAAGTCGTTTTTAGCGAGCTGCAGAGAAGTGTTGTTTTGCGATTCTTTATTTTCAGCTAGCATCTCCGGCCTTATCTCAGCCGGCGTGCTTTTTGACTTAGTATTTATATTTCGATAGCACCAAAGCATCTGCATGAACTTCCCAAGATTGTTCTAACTGTTAACTTGTATACATAAACTTTCTGTAGCTTAACCTGTATTTGACAGAAGATGTTTGTCGACAAGTTCATAAACTTTCCGTAATTTAAAACTTTTATTTGACAGAAGAAGTTTGTTGACAAGTTCATAAACTTTCTGTAACTTAACCTGTATTTGACAGAAGATGTTTGTTGACAAGTTCATAAACTTTCTGTAACTTAAACCTGTATTGGACAGATGTTTGTTTCCCTGACGAACTTGCAAGAAAGTATCATACTCAATATTACTTCCATTTTGTATCAGCAACAATGAATTAAGCTTAAGCCACTCCGTTTCTAATGGGAAATTAGGTGCTAAAGCTGCATACAGAGTCATTTCCTGGCATTTTATACCGATAAAACTTGTAACCACTTCTCTTTTATCGAACCAGTCGAACAGTATATGTTTGTCGTGATTCCTTACAGCGCATATAGTAATAATGAATACAAGCATGCTGCCTGTACCTGGGACAAACAGTACGTGTTTCATGCTCTACTTAGACTGGACCTTGTTTGCTGATACGTTCACAGGTTATAATCAAAGATGTATTGTGAACAATGTTTCATGCTCTACTTGATCCTTGGACCGATGATGTTTTGAGATATTCGTTTGGCATGACGTTTTAACCTTTTTATAATGCTTAGTTTTTCTTTTTTTACTCTGATTTACTCGAATTTTATTAAATCTCGTCCGCATATTTCCGTGGATCAGAACAAAATATTTATTTTAGGTATAAAAATGCAAAGATACTCCACCAGTCAATTGCATGTGGGCACAAAATAGTAATTCATGGTATTAATTGCCAACGAAGATTTGAAAGTCAGAATTTTTATTAAGATGTAATGTAAAAAATTATTAATTTTCAAAAAATTCCTATTTTATTTTTATGTCATTTTCAACAATATGTCTACGTAGGATTTTTGTTAAAAATATTCTAATATAGAAAAGTCAATTTATCCGGTGTACAATAATAAAGAAGTAACTTTATAGTTATAAAGGAATAATTTTACCAGTATTTCCTTTATATTCCAACATAGAATGATTAACAAAAATTTTAATAATTGGAAGACTAAAACTTTAAAATTGAAATACTAAGAATATTTTTGTCCTGGGTTTTATAATTTGATCTTATATATGCAATTGCCTGTTATAGCTTAGATGTTACCATTTAGCTCTATTCATTTGGCAAATATAACTATAGAAGAATTATATATCAAATAGAAAATATTAGAAGATAATTGAATTGTGTCTTGATAATTGATATATGAATAATAAAACAGTATTAAGAATACCTGTATTAGATGATTATTGTTATGAACTTTGTACATTTATATTTTATACAATACATGCAATCAAGATTAAATATATAAAAATATCACGAATATAATTAAATACTTATAAATCTCTATCTGAGTTTTTATAAAAATTTAAAAAATATTCGTTATATCAAAGTTGCGAGCACTATACCGGATTTGGTACCAGATTGGGTTCCATTACAGTACTGTACCAATACCAGTTAATACTGAGTACCATTTTGAGTAATTTTTAAATTTATTAAATAGTTCATGAAATTTTTTAAAATTTACAAAACAGTCCATTGGTATATTGTACTGTTGCATTGCATAATTTACAAATTTACATTAACTCTGCTTTCAAAAATCATAATAATAAATAATAATCACAATTAATATGAAAAATAAAAAATTTAAAATATTTCACATATAAATAATAACCACATTTAATATAAAAAAGACAATCATCATAATACAAATATAAAATTAAGAATTATACAAAGTATTTAAAATATTACAATAATGCAATTTCATCATTTTAATAAATAATAATTACATCAAAACATCCAATAAAAAAACAATAAATATCCTTAACTATTACAATTTACAAAAAGAATTCGTGACGAGGAAACAATCAAGTAGAAGTTAAACCTGAAACAAAAATATTTACAATTATATTACATATATAGAATTTAACATAAACATCAAATCTAAGTAAAATTAAAAGAAGATGCAAAAAAACCTTAAACGAAATTCAATCATCAACGGAGGGATACCCGCTATAACTGCACTGACCCTAGTTATAATTTGGTACAAAATCCTCATCATTGAGAGGAATTTCATCATCATTATCATTCAAATTTAATGCACCAAATGACATGTTAATGCTTTCTCATCCAAGATTATCTTCCAAGCCATTAACATCAACCAAATTCGGTTTTTCAGAAACTCAATCCGCCAAAAGATCAATATTATCAATGAAAATTGGATCAATTGAATTACTTGTACTATTACGACTCCTGGTAAATAAAAAAATATAATTATTAGAAAATTATAAAAAATTATATCGAAATTAATAATGATAATAATGGTAATAACATACCTTTCTAGAAGCTTTAAATTGTAATGAACAAAATCAAGTTAATCAACCTCTTACGCTCCAATCTATTCCTTTTTTAGAGTGGATAAATTCAAATGTGCTCCAGTTTCGTTCACAGCCTATTGCACTCACACATTGACTTAAAATTCGAATTGCAAACCTGTTTTTTTTTTTAAACATCATTTCCAAATTGATCCTACTAAGAAACTGCAAGTTATAAGATAAAAAAAGTAGCTTTATAAACAAAATAGAGTGATAATTAATTTTCAACAAATAAGAAAAAGGAAATAACTAATACCTCGAAAAAGTTTTTCTCTTTGTCGAATAGCAATCGGCTTCCCATAAGACAACTTATAAAGGTCCATTTGTGAGCTTAACAGATCTTGCATCACATCAATGTTAACAATTATTGTAATAGTTAAAAGCATTCATCTATTAGCTTCAGTTTGCTTAGTAAGATTTAATCTAAAATAAACACTAGGATTAAAAAATGCCCCAGTTGTAAACAATAAAGAAGAAAGTTGTCTTTTCCTTCTCTTGTTAATGATTGAAAGATACGGTGTGTATAAAGAAGACCTATGTTTTAGATTGACCTTGATTGCTTCAATTACTCTCTCCATGACATCAAAAATATAACCCATTGTTGGCTTTTCTTCACTATCAGCTAAGCGAAGCACCCTTACTAAAGGCTCACAAACTCGGATAATAAATTAACTTTGAGAACAAAATTCTCTATCTTCCAGTATAATATTACAAACCTCCACTCCAGCATTAGACCTAACATGCTGAGATGCAATCCACTTATCACTAGTAAAATTTGTCTTAACTTTTTCTTCATCGAAACAAAAGACTGAAATAATAAGAAATTTGTTGCAAATCTTGTTACAATATGACAACACAAATTCCTATCATTGATAAATTCCTTTCTCATCAAATTCAATACTTATATACGATTATAAATGAACTTTGTCACCTTTTTAGCTTTATGTATAGTTTTATCAATAACAGAAAAATACCTAGGATCTCCTATATTTTCCAGCATTAGGTCTATGCAATGTGCAATATAAGGAATCCAAAAAAATGAATTATACATACTTTACAACCTTTTTCCTACAGCTTTATAAGCGGAATCATTGTCAGTAATAAACTGAACAATATTTTTTGGCTCTACTTAATTCACAACTTTATCAACTATCGCAAACAAAGTCTCAATATTTCTAATAAGGCCTGATGCATCAATAGATTTCAAAAACATAGAACCATTTGTAGAATAAACCAAAAAAATTATAATAGGCTCTTATTTCCTATTTGTCCAACCATCACACATGATTGAACATCCATAAGTACCCCAAGTCACTCTTCTTTCAGCTAAATAACTTTTAATTTCAGAAACACAATAACTTAAAAGTTTACCTCTTAAGTCATCAATCGAAAGACCCTTGTATCTCAGACTATAAGAGGCTATTGCATCTATCATAGGTTGATAATAATAAGACTGAGAAGCATTGAATTATGAACCTATATCATACTACCATCTAGCTACTGCCATATCGACATTGTGAGCCATATCTCTTGATTGCATTGCACTACAAATTGAAGGTTAAGCTCCAGGAGTTGTTCATGGTGCAAAGAAACTAGTCACCTGCCTTCTTCTCTTCTTCACATCAGGTTCAGATACTTCTTCTTGAGCTTGAGATGGAACATTACCAATACCACTATTACCACCACCACTACTACCTTCAACATTTCCATAATCACCACGAAAACTAGAAAATAAACTTCCACTACCAATTTCAAAATTCAACCTTTCCCTTCTATCTCCCTCATGTTGATACTCATCAAGCAATGTTTTCATCTACCACTTCACATTATGATTTACTTTTTTACAGGGTTCTACATCTCCTTTAACCCCAGTTAAATGTGTTTTTAATCGGGAGATTCCTCTACCTTTCAAATGCTTGTTACAAAACAAGCAAATAGTATGGTTTCTCATACTGTGAACCAATGCAATATAAGCCCGAGATGGATCATTGTATCTTCCTAAAATGGGTTGATCAGAAGTACTTAAACTTCCTTCCATTTATTTGTAAAATAAATGAATGCATATATCAAAATAAATAACATATAATTTCATTACATAATATGCATATCCATTTTATATAATATAACTTATTTTGTATGATTACATTATGCACAATTCAATTTCATAGAACACAATTCACTATAAGTTAAAAACTAACAATTCAACTATTCAACATATCTAATTACACAAAACATACATAAACACTTTTTATTTCCAACAATTACAAAATATACATAAATAATTTCCATTTATAATAATAAAAAATTTATAAAACAATTTCCATTTTCAACAAATTTTATTTTTAATAATTGCAAAATATTCATAAAATAATTTTCATTTCTAACAATTTTTAACAATTTCCGTTTCCAATAATCATAAAATAATTTCCATTTCTAGTAATCACAAAATATTCATAAAATAATTTCCATTTCCAACAACTACAAAACATACATAAAAATTTTCATTTCCAACAATTTTAATTCAAAGTTTCAAACATAAGGATCAAGTTGAAGGGCATGATACGATTTACATAATTGTCAAATAATGAATGACATATCTTATACAATTGTTCATACACATGTATTCATAACATGATGATCAAGTTGAAGGATATATTCATAACATGAGGATCAAGTTGAAGGATACAACTTCTTTGAAAATGTTTTTTTCCTTGATTAAAGATTCGAATCTTCTTTTCATTTATAACAAACCATAATATATACACCATTCTATATTTCGTTCTTAAATATATAAGTTACTTTTATAATTTTTAATTGACATTAATAAGTCTACGTATAAATAATTGAAACCTACAACATGTTCAAAATTTGGGAAAAAAAAAGTTCTTTTCAGGATATATTTATTACATCACTACTTTCGCACATTATCTATTATAAATATTTTTGATACCCCACATATATATATTACCAAATAATTCAATTTCAACATATTTTATACTCAATTAATTTTTTACCCCAAACTAATACCCAAATAGGCAAATACTATCATTAACTACAACCGAATTATTATTAATTTGCAATTGCATAATTTTATACTCACTAATTATTTATCTAAAATCAATAGTCAATACCCAAATACTAAAAATAAAATACCATTTCACAAATATTAAGAATGTGTCAATTAATGATTTAAGTCTTTGCAAGTTTACAACTTTAATATTTTCGGTTTAAAATTTTAATTTAAGTTGTTTTAACTTACAAACTTTCAATTGAATGATTGAATCAGTTCAATTCATCAACATTATCACATATTCACATCAGGTCGTGCATTTCATTCATCCAAAAACTTATCATAAATTTCTCTTAATTGGATAAACTTAAACCAATCTTTATTTTATAACCAAACCAAAATTTAACCAAACAATAATTCAATTCCAATATCCAATCCAACCCACACAAATTACAAAACCAAGACATCACCGTAGTGACTCATTCAATTCAACTCCAATATTCATATCACAAATGACAAAGCCGTAATCATTCAATTTCAATATCTAACCCAGATATACGCAAATCGCAAATCGCAAATCGCAAATCGCAAATCACAAAACCAATTCACAAATCTAAGATCCAATCGATCATAATTAAAAATGCAATTAAGCTTAAGCAGGAAAAAATTTGAAAACTAAAAAAACACATCCAAAAACAATTCACTAGCTTCGGGTATTGGGTTGGGTGATGGGTCACACTGTCACATGCTTTAGGTGTAGCGGTAGCTGTGTAGATCTAGGCGAGTAGCTGAATTCTAAGGGAGCGTCGTTTTAGGGTTAATTTTTAAAAAATTGCAAAGAAGTCCTTAGAATTTTTAAAATTTATGGTACCGATCGGTATTTTAGATACCTACCGGTATTGAACTAAAAATACCGGTACCAACTGGTATTAATGGGCAGTACGAAAGGAATGAATACTGTTCTGTTTTGTAGACGGTACAGTGCATGCTGGCTAATACTAGCCTGTACGGAACGACATTCGTTCCTATGGTTATATCCACATAGAAAATTTTAAAAATAATACTTTGAACTTTTTATTTTTAATGTACTAGTCAAAAGTTTATAGATCAACAATTTAAATTACCCTAACCCAACCTTGAAATCTTGAATTTATGTGCAATTTTAGTATCCAGAGACCGGTTAATTAGCAATAGAAGCTCTTTAATAAGATCTTGAATTTTTTCATTTATTGAATTTTTTAAAATGATTATTAATTTAATTTAATTAATATTAATTAAAGTACAATCAATTATAAATTTTCTTACCTTTTTATTACAAATATCAACAATATTCCTAAATATGAGTTTTTAACAACAAGCTTTAGGAGCTCTGGATAGCTATTTGACCAACAAATTATATTTACATTTACTTGCTATTAGTGTCAATATTGGCCTCATTGAGGTGACCAAAGAAATATAAGATTAGTCCTTTAAGTATCTGTGAATTATTGAATGGTCCCGTAGTGTCCTTGATTGGTCATCCGATAATTGTGTAGTTTCTGTTGATGATTTGGAAAGTCTTGTGTCAATGGTTTTCTTGTTGACTTCATAAAACAAGCAACCTAGCCAGACGGGCATTGAGTTAGCTTAATTACAACCGATGTTACTTTGTCTTAAATAAAGCACATAGTTTTAACGTTGTTGACCTCTTTTTGATTGTCCGAATTCGTGTTTAACGAGCCGAGACGAAGTTCTTCACCCACGGTCTAAAATCTAGCGTGGTTTTGGAGAGACAAAACAGTGGGTTTGAACAGATCGACAAATACCAGTTTATGGGGTTTTGTTTAATTCAAGTAAAAGATTATCTTTTATTAATTATGGTTGATAATGGAAAATTTGAGATTTTAATATCATATTTTAAATAAGAGATAAAGTCTTTTTTATAATTTTTATATTTTAAATAAAACTGGTATGCATTTTCTGAATTCAGAAACTCCATGGAAGCTTTCCAGGCAAAGGTAACAACTTTGGGTTCAGATCATCTGTTACTATTATTGAATAACAGGTGAACTGCTCCAACAACTTTTGTATGCAGATAAAGAGATTTAACTTCGGACCTTAGAACCTCAGGCTCTAGTCTCCAAGCAATTTCTTGGGTACTGAAAATCAGTAGTTAATGAATTGGACAACTGATTCTTCACGGTGACGCATAGCATCGCTTCGTCTGGAAGCAGCGACGAACAATGTTTCTGCTTTCTACTGCAAACTTTTTTCTCTTTCAGACTTGGAAGTTTACGTTTTTCGGCTCAAAGCAGGAGATCCGTTTCAACCTTACATTTAATGGCACTGACAATCGAGCCGTTCTTGTCCGGTTGTCCCACATCGAAAACAAAATCAAATAAAGTATACTTATTTCATTTTGCAACTTTAAGATTTGTAAGGAAACAAAACGAAATATTCTTTTAAGAGCAAATGTTAAATTATTTAAAATAAAATTTTAAATTGAAATATGTTGGTTTTAAATTCTCTAAATGTATTATTCAAATGCATATTTTATGAACACTTCCATCGTTTCGTTGAAGGTTTCGTAATGGAATAGAATAGAATGAGATGAAAGTGAAATATTTCATGTTACGTTTTATTCCCTCGTAAGTAGTGAAAATATGAAACTTCCGATTTGGAAGGTTTAGGATGAAATGTAAACTAATAAATACATACTATCTAATATACCCTCAATAATTTTTCTTAATGCCAATTATTTCTTCCAACTCTAACCTTTTGTATATAATTAATAATTTTTTATATTATTTCTCCTTACTTTAATAATAATATTTTTATATCATTCATAAAAATTTTATATAATTAATAATAAAATTTTTATTAATGAAAATATAAAAAAATATTCTTTAATTATTTATATATATTTCTATATAAATAAAAATACAACTAAATAATTTTTAAATATAAATCACGTATAATAAAATAAAATAAATAAATTAATTAATAATAATATTTTTATATAATTAATAATAAATTATATATAATTAATAATAATATAATAAAAGTTTTATTATTTTTAAAATAAAAAGTATATAAAAAATTATTTGTCACAATTGTATGTGACTTTTTAATTGAGCATGATTTCTGTTTTAAAATCATAATGTTAAGATGCTTGTAACAACCATTTTAATATCAGGAGTATAATAGTCATTTATTATATATTACATTTTATTCTGATGATCTTTTAAACAATGTTTTACTGCATTACATTATGAACCATTCTGTCCCTCCCAACAATTTTTTCACTATATTACATTTTATTCCATTATAAACCGTTCCTTTCTATTTCATTCCGTTCCATTAATTAATATCCAACTAAATAGGCCTTAATGCTTGCCTAAAACTAAAATTTGTTCCTAAGTTCATCTTTTTTTTGTTTATTCAATACTATTCCAGTGGATACAAACCAACCTCATGTCGCATGCCGACTTGACAGTGCAGGACTTACTGCAAACTTTACTTGAAGACATGTAGAAGACGCGTCCAAATTATACGTTCAACTCGTAGAAATGTACAAGAAATTGCTCGGAAAACGTCACCTGTTTTCTCTCCTCTAAGTTGGATTGTACTGCCGTTTTAGTTGGCTTTGGATCCTTCGGTTGACGAACATCTGGTACAGTTTGGCACTTATTCCCTACACTCCTTTAACCCAAATGTCATCGGAATGTGGATACGGAACCTTCCAAACTTACATAGGAGCAGATTTTCATCCCAAATTCGGTGCACATATGGAGAGGAATTTGTTCTTAAATGGATTTATTCCAACCTTATCCGTACCCTTATTCCACAATATCGTCTGTAAGATTAAGACAGCCCATCAACTTTTTCCACAACTCATAAATTTAAACCGAACTAATTAAATATAACTCAAATAAATATTTTTATAATTATCTTAAATTATGAATTCAAGTCAAATTTAATTTATTTGTATTGAGTTTAATAGTTGAGATGAGTTAACATAATAGTGACATTTGATTATTTTATTTTGATATTCATGTTACATGTGTTTCAGTCATTATTTTTTATTAAAATCATAAAAGTCAAAAAAACATTTCTAAGATTTCTTAAAAAACTCTGTCTTTTATCCATTTATATAAATATACAATAATTATTAAAATTTACGAATTTAATCAAAGTATTCAATAATTAAAATATTGAATTAAAAATAATTACTGCTAACATTGCAATTACTATAGTTTACTCATGTTTTTAAAACCAAACCAGAAGTTAAACCAATAAAATAGAAGGTTTAAGATTTAAAATATTCAATAAGTATTAGACTTTCGTAAATCGCTTAAATATTAAATAAAATTGAAGAATTTGAGAAACAATTGAAAAAGATTATTCTTACTAATAAAAATTTTTAAATTTTAATTGAAAAAGAAAACTATTAAATAAAAATAGTTTATTTTGATTTATAAAAACTTATTAATTTAAATTGATTGATTTTTTAAAAAATTATTAAACTGGATAAAACAAAAAATTATCTGTCCAAAATTTTCAATTTAATTTTTAAAACATTGATAATAAGCCCTATTTTATTAATTTGTGGCCAAATTTCATCTTCTAGCTATTAGCCATTGTTTTAAAAACTAGAATAAAATTTAAACTAATAAAACCGGAGATTTAAAATTTAAAAGTTTAAATCGATATTAAATTATCATAAAATTGGCTAAACATTAAATAAAATTAAAGAATATGAAATATAATTGAAAGATATTGTTTTTAATTTGAAGTTTTATTAAAAAAGAAATTATTAAATAAAATTAATTTATTTATTTTCATTAATAAGAATATATTAATTTATAAAATTTAAATAATTAATTAATAAATTGATCAAATTTTAATAATAATAATTATTAAATTAAATAAAATTTAAAATTTTTAAATTGAACTAAAAATTAAATAATTCAAAATTTTTACAATAAAACCGAATCAATATTTTAATTGTGGATTTTAACTTTTAAGCATACTTTTTTACGAATGCATTATTCTTTTTCCCTCCAAATCTACCGCCTGTTAAACTACTTTTGAACTACACATCAATTCCTAGTTTACCAACTTCCGTCGCTTTCTCGAGAAAAGGCCAAGCTAATCACACAGCCTCCTAATCGTGATTTATGATAATCTATTCACCATTTCTATAAGGCTAAGCTAATCACGCTTTCTTAATTGAAAGTTCTTGACAATATAAAAACAAACGTCTCCTCTAACATCTTCCCTGAAGCACACAAGTCTTTCCTTGAAATTGCCTTCTGTTCTGTCTGAAACCCTTTTACACGCGTACCTGTCGCTATCTCATCATGCATGAGGGTGTAAGGAAGCTTTAAGTCCTTAAACCCTTACCATTCCTTCTCTTTCTCTATTACTTTGCCTAAAGCCCTTGGACCATGTTCATGCACTTCACCACTCAAAAGCTAAATCCTTTTGATCTTCTGCTACTGTGCGGTACCTATCTATGGTGTTGTTCTGTGGCTTTTTCCCTCACAACAGACTCTGAAATCCTCGTTAGGGTCAAGAATTCCATGAATTGGAACCTCAGTGGCTGGGGCTCAAGCAGTGATCATAGCCCCTGTAATTGGAGTGGCATTACCTGTGATCCTCAAAATCTGTCCGTCGTTGCAATTGACTTGTCTGATTTCAGTATCTTTGGAGAGTTCCCAACTGGTCTCTGTCTGATTCGGACACTCCTGAACTTATCTCTGTCCGATAATTACCTCAACGGCACTCTCACTTCTCGTCACCTCTCTCCATGCTCACACCTTCAGGTGTTGAACCTCTCCAGCAATCTGTTCGTTGGCGAGTTGCCTGACTTGCGACACAATTTTGCTGAACTAGAAGTCCTGGATCTCTCCTTTAACAACTTCTCCGGTGAAATCCCGGCAAGCTTTGGTCAGTTTCCGTCACTGAAGAAGCTGCATCTAGGAGCAAACTTGCTGAACGGTTCTATTCCGTCGTTCTTATCCAATCTCAGTCAATTATCTGTACTACAACTAGGTTATAATCCGTTCAAGCCAAGTCCGTTGCCGGAAAGCGTCGGCAATTTATCAAACCTCGAGATCTTGTTCCTACCAAACACAAATCTTATTGGTGAAATACCGGAATCAATAGGAAAGCTGGTGTCTTTACGAAATTTCGACATATCCACCAATTTTGTCGCTGGTAAGATTCCTGATACGATTTCACAGCTAAGAAGTATAGAACAAATTGAGCTATTTAACAATCAATTATACGGTGGATTGCCTGAAAGTCTATCAAATTTGAGTACTCTACTCAGATTTGATGCTTCCCAGAACAACCTCTCCGGGATATTACCTGAGAAAATCGCTGCAATGAAACTGGAATCGTTGAATCTCAACGACAACAAATTCACAGGGGAAATTCCAGAGGTCTTAGCATTGAATCCAAATCTAGTTCAACTAAAGCTCTTCAACAACAGCTTCAAAGGAAAATTACCAGCGAATCTGGGTAGATACTCTGGTTTGGTCGAGATAGATGTTTCTACTAACAGCTTCACCGGCCCTTTACCTCCTTTCCTCTGTCACCGAAATGAGCTCCAACAACTCATTGCTTTCAACAACCATTTCTCTGGGAGATTGCCGGAGACTTACGGTGAATGCAGTAGCTTATCATATGTTAGACTCGGCAACAACGAGCTATCCGGACCGGTGGCGACCAACTTCTGGGGTCTCTCTAAACTTAAGCTTCTTGAATTATCGAATAACAAACTTCAAGGTCCGATACTTCCTAACATAGCCGGAGCTCGAAAACTCACTCAACTTGTAATATCAGGCAACAATTTCTCCGGCGAGCTGCCGACGGAAATTTGCACGTTACAGGAGCTTATTAACGTCGATGTGAGCAACAATAAACTCTCCGGTGAACTACCGTCTTGCATATCACAATTGAAGAAGTTGCAGAAGGTTGAATTGCAGGAGAATTTCTTCTCCGGCGAGATTCCCAGGTCAGTTGGTTCGTTAATTGATGCAATGGATTTGAATTTTTCTCGAAACCAATTTTCCGGCAAGATTCCGCCGGAACTAGCTGAACTGCCCGTGTTGACGTATCTGAATCTCGCTTTTAACTCGTTAAATGGAGAAATTCCGGCCGGGTTGACCAAGTTGCAGCTTAATGTGTTCAACGTATCGTATAATCGACTCTATGGACGAGTACCTTTTGGGTTCAGTAACGACTTGTACTTGTCAAGTTTGATGGGTAACCCGAATTTATGTAGTCCGGATCTTCATGGTCTCCCTCCATGCCCAAAACCGAAACCCGGACCTGTGTTTATCATAGGCGTTGCACTAATAGCCGTTTGTTTCTTCTTTCTCGTCGGGGCATCATTCCGGGTCTACAAAACGAGATCCATGAACCCGAGACGCAAATACAACGTAACCGTATTCCAACGAGTCGGGTTCGACGAAGAGGAGATATTTTCGGGGTTGTCAGAAGAGAATCTGATTGGAGAGGGCGGTTCGGGGCAGGTCTACAAAGTGCACCTAAAAACGGGTCAAATCGTTGCGGTGAAGAGACTGTTAGGCCCTGGAACACGGAGCCCCGAAACGGACTCCGCATTCAGATCGGAGGTTGCGACGTTGGGTCAGATCCGGCATGCGAACATAGTGAAGCTGTTGATGTGTTTCACTGGGGAAGAATTTAGAGTGTTGGTCTATGAATATATGGAGAGCGGTAGCTTAGGTGACGTGTTGCATGGAGAGAAAGGCGGAAGCTTGTTGGACTGGCCACGGCGGTTCACGGTGGCAGTAGGGGCTGCGCAGGGCTTAGCTTATCTGCACCATGACTGCGTGCCGGCTATAGTCCACCGGGACGTGAAGAGCAACAACATATTACTGGACAGTGAAATGAGACCACGCGTGGCCGATTTTGGGTTGGCCAAGGTTCTGCAAAATCAGGTCGGTGACTGTGACGCTTGTACCATGTCTCATGTGGCTGGTTCCTACGGCTATATCGCTCCTGGTAATTGAAGCTGTGCTCTAATCAACACAAATCTTACATATATTACACAAGTTCCTGACTTTTTTCGTTGCAGAGTATGGTTATACGTCGAAAGTGACACAGAAGAGTGACGTGTACAGCTATGGCGTGGTGTTGATGGAACTAATAACCGGGAAGAGGCCAAACGACCCGTCTTTCGGGGAAAATAAGGATATAGTGAAGTGGGTTACAGAAGCCGCTTTAACGTCCGTCGACGGAATTAAGTGTTATGGAGGTTTACACGAGCTTACGGATGCAAGAATGGATAAAGCAAATTACGACCAAATGGAGAAGGTTTTGAATGTAGCAATTTTGTGTACTTCCGAATTGCCTAGTAATAGGCCTTCCATGAGAAGGGTCGTGGAGATGTTGATTAAGGACCATAAACCTTTGAGTCCGCATAGGTATTATCATCACTGAATGTAATGTAAACCTAGACTTCATTTTATATATATGTTGTTTGTCCTGACAATAATATACCACTTAAGTTCGGTAAATTTTACCTTTAATAATTAGGTCAGTCATGCTTTAGGGAAGTATTAACTGATCAAACAAGTACATTGGCATAATTTAATGGTGACGGAAATGAAGATGCATTGTTGTATGTGTAAACTTATAAAAAGAGATAAGGATATAGTAGTAAGAGATAAGTTGGAGATAGCTAAGATTAATAGTAAATTAAGAAAGATAAGACTTAGGTGATTTAGATATGTTAAAAGCAATGTTTTAAAAATCGGACCGGACATCGAACCGGTTAAAGGAAAAATTTAAGGTTCAGAAGTTCAATTGGTAATGAACCGCTATAAAATCGGTATATAATAAATAAGAAGTAAAACTTATAAGAATAAGTAAAAATAAAATATTTTATTGAAATAACAATTCACATTATATAATGAACTAATAATAAATAAATATGAGTACATTATAAAACTTAAAATAACAATAAAAATCAAAATTGTATTTCTAGCTAGACTCTAACCTAAGGAAGGATAGGAAAAGGACGATTCAACCCAAAGCGATTCAACAAAACATGTTTAAGTTTAGGATGCATATTCCAAGAGACGCGTTAGACCAGGCCATAGGCAGTTCAAGCCTAACCTATTACCATTCTTGCTTCCATCAAGAACATGTTAAATTCTAAAAGAAGCAGCTTGACATAGACTTTAATACAGAAGCCTTAAGGTTGTTTATGCACAATTAGGAATTATTGCCAGTATTTCAAATTGATAAGGCTCCATGGAAACAAACCAGCAAGTATCTTAAAAATAACCTCTCATCATCCTTGTTGAAAATCAAAAGCTACTATTTCAAAATTGGAAGTCAAAATCGAACTAAATAGCATTTAATGTCAATAACAGACATTCCACAAAAATTGTCTCTACAAATTTCATCTGTTAATGGACACATTCACTACGTCCTAAATCATCCTCCGTTGCCTTAAGCAGATGATGCTGCAGCTCCCTTCTTTCTTGGTATAGCTTCAGCACCTAATTAAAGTCAAGAATGATATCAAAACCACAATAAACCACCATCTCAACATAAGGAGAAAAATGTGTAGGATTGTAATAACTCAACCCTCGTAAGAAGCACTATACTTTACATTCTTTGAAACCACTCTTGAACCTGTAAGGAAAATTGCGAAGATACCTCTTCCTTCTAGTTCCCGTGGTACCTCATCCTTCCAGTTCTTGTGGTCTTTCTCCGGATTGCCTTCATGCTCCAGTTGTCTGAAAACGGATAAAAAAGCACTGATCAACATACTTACAAATCAATTATAAACAATGTGGAGAATAAAACAATAAATCACACGATCAAGTGATCAACAACTCAAACCACTACTTTACAGACCACCTCACACGAAAAAAATCTCTTACACATCCATTCCAAATCATGGCCTAATTAAAAGAAAAGGAAATAAATATACAAACTTGAGAAAGTCATTATTTAGGAACAACTTATTTAGACTTCACTTACAATGTCCAAAGGTGTAGAAATTGTCTGATTCCTTCTCGATATGTGACTCACACGATCACTACCCACAAATACCTAAATCAAAAAACCAAAGATACAAAAAAGAATTAACAACATCATTAAAAGAAATCAAAGGTAAAACCAAACATAGACAAGAAATTTACCTACAAAAGATGGAGATGATGAGATCTACGAAGAGGATGCCGAGGAGAAGAGAGTAGCGGCGAGCAGAGAGAGTCTCGTTTTTTAAGAGTCTGGCGAAGATGAAAGATGGCTAGAAGTGGAAGATGACGGCAAGATCTGGCGAAGATGGCAAAAAGAAAGCTGGTTTTGCTGCGATGTAATTTGAGAAGAGAGAAGATGGTGGAGGTGACGGAAGATGGTAGAGGTGACGATAGTTCAATTTGCGAGGATTCACTGTTTTATGTTTTATCTTTATATTGATTAACCGGTTCGACCGGTTCGTTGAAAAATTGGCCGATTTTTATATACAGATGTTATTAATTGGAACCGAACCGAACAACTGGCCGATTTAGACTGTTTCCGGTAAGACCGGCTGATTCGGTATGGTTTTTAAAACCTTAGTTAAAAGGAGATATCCTAGTGAAAAAATGCGAAAAGGTTGTAGTTAAGGACTCTAAAAGAAGAAAAAGAAAATATAAAACGATTGGAGAGAAGTGATAAAGTATGATATGATCTATTAGAAATTATCCAGGACTTAGCCCTCAATAAAAAGCTTTAACGAACAATGATACGAGTAAAGAATTTTATATAAAGAGATCCTTCTTTTTTTATAGGTCTTTTGAACTTGTTCTTTGATTCATGTGTCTTGTATTTAGCCTGAATATTTTTGTTTGTATTACTTACCTCTTTAGTTACTTTGTTTATTTATTTCATATTTTTATCTGTTAATTGCTTGTTATTTCTTTATCTTCTTTCTTATTTGTTTATTTGTTTATTTTTATCTTTATTTTTATTTTGGTTTTGAATTTCTTTATTTTTATTTTTATTTCTATACAATTATTTGTTTATATATTTGGCTTTTATTTTCTTCAAACCATTTTTAAAAACTAATTTTTCTTTATTTTCTTTTTCCTGTAGGCCTATAAAAAAACAACTTCTTTATTAATTAGAGATAAGGCTGCATGTTTTTGAATCTCTCTAAACTTGTATTTCTACGAGATTTCTATTAGAATGTTATTATTGTTTTGTCATTTTTTATATCAATTAATTTTATATAAAAATAATTGGGTAAATTATTAAAAGATCCTAAACATATCTCAATTTTGTAACACTAAATGAAAATTTAAAAATAGTGCTAAAATACTCAAACTTGCAATATGTAGCAAAAATGACCTGAAGTTAACCATCTTATTAACAACATTGACATGGTATGCCCACGTTAGCTTATTGTAGGCCTCACGTGACTACCACATTTACAATATTTTCTAAATAGTTAATATGTATTTATTAATTCTTAAAATATAAATCTAAATTTGCTAAATAGCTTAAACGAATTTGGTTATGAATTTATCTAAGCTCCAAATGCTACTTCCATTCCTATTCATCATCAATTGTCACGTTCACCGTCGATTGCTTCAACCCTGGTTCTTTTGCTACTTTCCCTTCCATTGTTGCTCCAGTACGTTTATTTCTCCCCCAGTACCCTTTCTGTTCTCGCTTCTTTCCCTATATTGTGGTGCTACGCTTTCGATTCCAATACCCCAATTGTGAAGTTGTTACATTTAGTTTTCTATTTTTGCTCAACTACTTGCCAAAAAAAAAGAGTATTTACTTCAGTGATACTGAAATAGATTTTGATGTCTAATTGATTTATGGTTTTGGCATCTTATAACGATAACTGAAACTAAAGCAGTACCTTTTAGGTATTCAATGATTTTGACCCATCCAAATATGGTTTAGACTATTGTGGCTTCGTTTCACCCAACTAATGGATTATAATACGAGTGAGAACATCATGATAACATGAGTAAACATATAAAAAGACCTTAACTTTAATACGACTATTGGTTCATATCGAAAGAAACAAGCAAAATATAACTCTAAGGAAGTGTGCTTAATCACAAGTAATACATTTGTTGTATGCATTCCCCCTCCAAAGGTGAAAGTACCATTTCCTTTTTACTATTATAACAATTCAAAAAGTCTATTAGATCGATAAACTTGTTTTCCAACTGTAAAGGAGTCAAAGTTTCATGTGTAATCCTAGTAGTATTGATTTTAATGGTACTTCAATCATTAAAGTCTATCGTTATACCTAATGTTGGTTATAATTAGAACAAATACAATCTGTCATCTTTAGTTCATTATGGATGGAAAATGTAGCCTAACTTGTTTCTTATGTTTACTTTTTAATATGTTTTGTTGGGAACTAATATTGAAATCTTTTGTTCAAACCTAACGCTAAAATTCTTTCTAATGCAGATGTTGGTCAATTTTGAATTTCATTATGGTGGGGTATTGAAAAGAAATTACGACAACAAATATATTGGGGTCAAGAATTTCATTATGGTTTTGATGAACTGAGTATGTTAATACTTAAAGGTGTATCTGAAGTTAAAGAACATAAAGTTCTATTTATATTTTACAAATTTTCAGAAGATTTAATGAAATGCTTGAAACAATGGAGCTTACACTATGACGAGGACATGTTGTTGTTGCTTCAATGTATAGAAGAATTGAACAACTATAAAGTTGAAATACATTATAAACATGGTTATAATAGTCCTGCAACTAATGGTGAAGCAACTAATTCTGATATCGATAGTGAAGAGGAGTTATTCCAAGTAGGGATGGAGATGAGTGAACCTAGAAATGATATAGGTGATGATGACATTTTCACAATTGATGATAAAGAATATGTTGCAGTTGGAGCTAATGAGAAGAAATATGGGAAGAAGGTAGGTAGTGGGTTTGAATGTGATAATGTTATAGATGTGGTTGGAAGCAGTGGAAAATGTAGTAATAAAGAGCAAAATTATTCAAAGAATTCACAAAGAGATGAAGGGAGTTCACAGGGTTGGTGTAGTAAATATGAAGATAGTGATGTTGAAGTTTAATCCCCAATATGTAGTTATGATGGTAGGTGCAGTGCCTTTAACATAAGGAAGAAATATATTATTCTTAATTTAAAAGTAGACATGAAAGATTTTCAATTTGAAGTTGGTATGAAGTTTAAAGATGAGGTTCAATTTAGGGAAGCAATTAGAAATTATGCAATTAGAAATAGATATGATATTTAAATGATGAGATTTGGTGTGAGAATGGAGGTTGTTTGTGATCCATATTGTTCCTTTAGTGTTTATGCTAGTTGGTTAGGAAACAAAAAAACCTTTGTAGCTAAAATATTAGAAAACAAATATACTTGCAAAAAAGTGCAAAGAAATAAGCAATCTGGTAAGAAGTGGATTGTAAAAGAATTCTTACACAAGTTTAGGAGGAACTCCAATTGGCCAATTAGTGAGATGATTGATGATCTTCAAAGGAAGTATACATAGCAGGTGATTAAATCTCAATGTTATAGGGCAAAATGGGAAGTTATTAAGGGCATTATGTGAAATTAAAGGCAACAGGCTGATAAAGAAGGTCAATCCATTATCCATACTAGAATTGTGACCGGATGATAAAGAAGGCCAATTCATTATTGACATTGAACTTGATAAAAAGTTTGGAAAACTAATGTTTAAGAGATTTTACATAGGATTTAATGTATTAAAGTATGATTTCATTGGTGTTTGTGGAAAAATACTAGGGCTTGATGGATTTTTTTAAAGACTTTTCTTAGGGGTGCTTTGTTAGCTATAGTTGAACGTGATGGGAACAATCAAATGTACCTATATTTGGATAGTCAGGGAGCAAATTACCAATCTTGACTTTGGTTTTTAAGTCTTTTTGTTGAAGATCTAAACATAAGTGAGAATTCATGAACTTTTGTAAACATTCAACAAAAGGTGGATTCTTTTTTGTATATATGTTTTGAACTATCGTACTTATTCACATTGTTTATTTGTATATATGTTTTGAATTATCATATTTATATTATACTTTTTTACGAATTCTTTTTTTTTATAGGTTTTGTGGATGCACTGAAGAATCACCTCCCATAAGCTGAGCAAAGAAAATGTACCCGATATATCTATACGAATTTTTTTGAATTGCATAAAGGCTACACTTATAAGAGCTTATTTTGACAAGTGGTCAATTACACAACTAAAGTAGAAAGTAAAGAAATAATGGATCGGCTGAAAAATGTTTTAAAAAAAGCTTAAGATGACTTTAATGCAAGGAATATTGAGACTCTTTTTAAAATAATTTGTTAGTATAAAACCAAAGTGTGAAATTGTTCATAATAATATATCAAAGACATTTAATGGATTCATTTGTGAAGCCCAATTAAAAAGCTTGATCAATATGTTAGAGGACATTCGAGTTGCTTAAATGACTTGAATTCATAAAAAAGATACATGATGATTAAATCCACCGTTAATATATGGCCAAAGGTGAGAAACAAGACAAAGATTGCACAACAGGAAGCAAAGCATTGTCTGACCAAGATAAATGGAATTTTGAAGATTGAAGTAACTGATTATATAGACAAGTTTATTATTGATTTACGAGTAAGGGCATGTTAGTATAGGGTTTGGGGTTTGATAGAAATCCCATGTAAGCATGCATTTGCTTGTGTATCATACTAGAGGGAGGATATCGATGGATATGTGAGCCGATATTACAAATGTAAATTTTATTTAAAGACTTATTAGTATGCCATAAAACCTATTAATGGTCTAAAATTTTGGCCGAATAATGAAAACTTGCAGCCTGTATTACCTCCACTAATCAAGAAGATGTCTGGAAGGTCGAGAAAGATTAAAAGAAGGGATAAAAATGAAGAACATGGAATTCGAACAAGTTGAGCAATGTTAGAGTACTCGTCAAAAGTCAAAATTGTTTTAAATTTGGTCACAATAAAAAAGGGGCAAAAACAATGACCAAAAACCTCGTAGACAACCTAAATTTGTTAAGAAAAGTGTATACTTATTTATAATTATGCATTTATTTATAATTGTATATAAGCTAATTAATATGCTCACAAATTATACGTGTATAATGCAAAGAAAATGAGGAAGATCACTAAAAAAATTTGACGCCTACATTCAACATTGACAGTGGCATAAGAAGAAAAGGTAGATAATCAGTATTTATATGATGCAATAATGCAATAATGCAATAATGCAACGTCTATCTTAAAAAGGGAAAAGAGGGTGGTAAGTGAATATTCACTTTCAATTTTGAATTTTCGTCAACTTTTTTACATAGCGTAAATATTTGTGTGTATACAAGCTGCCTAAGGATATGGAATAACATTTGAAAAAATTAGTGGGAACACTTATTTTATGGTTTGTTACCAAATTATAAATTTTTAACTAATTATTTGTTATTTATTCATAATTATTAGCAGTATACTATTTGTTTATGATGTTCTATAGATGAGTGGAGGTCAATTTCAAGTGCTTGAACCAACTCAAGCTTTTGAAAATACAAATGTTCAAACAACAACCATAAACATGAGGAGATTCAAGTAAGGGTTGAATATGCAGTACAATAAATCATGTTCAAATATTATGCTATTGTTTGGACATAGATTTGAACTTTGTAAATTGGTTGCATTGTAAAATTGGATATGAATTTGAACTTTGTAAATTGGTATATTATGTTGGATTGATATGTTTATGTTTTACAAAATCGTATATTTTATTATATTTTGCAAATTGGTATATTGTATTCGATTGGTTTCCTTTTGCTTTACAAATTGATATATTGCATTGTATATTGTAAATCGGTATATTGTGTTGTCTTTTGCAAATTTGTACATTGTGTTAGAATTTGAACAAAT
>JANZXR010000172.1:3115935-3130637 GCA_027575705.1 Erythroxylum echinodendron
ATCTTTGAAGATTGGACCGATCGGCCTGTGGGTCATTACGACTGGGCTCGGGCCCAGCACGACCGACCCGACCAGAAAGAAACGAGTAATATTGCTTTTTTTACAAATTAATAATTTAAGTATTTTAATTTTTTAAATTTAAAATAGTATTAAAATATTAAAATAAACCTAAATTTTTTTATGGTTTTCTTGTGCTATTGCTTGCTTTAACAGCAAAGGCGGCGGCGAGGAAGCATACCATACGCCCGTGTCAAAGAAAAATAATTGAAAGGAAGAGAGAGGCAACGTACCTATTCTACCAGATCTGTCGGGTTAACAAGTGAAGCACAAGCAAGTTGCAACACAACTAATCCGACGTCGTTGTCCTGAAATGTTGACAAATAAGCGAAGAACTAGATCGTTTTGATGATCCAGTTCATTTAGATAAAATATCTGAACGGCGTCATAAAGCAGTCGTTTAATTCTGAAATTCAAAATACAAAACAAACCCGCCTAAAAATGAGAAAATAACGGTTAGTTTCTAGGCTGGCACTCTAATCCTAACCATGGTTAAACTAACCACGGTTAAAACAAACCCAGCCACAGGTCTTTCCTTCACCCTATATTAACAAGCAGGGGTTTGTTTCAAAAGCATACAACGATCTAGCAACAGGAAGGCGTCTTCATAAACGCCCCCTTTTGTCATTTCTCTTTCCTAACTAAGTCTCTCCGATCAAATCTCTTTATCTCCGGTGAAAATGAGAGAGTGCATCTCGATCCACATTGGTCAGGCCGGTATTCAGGTCGGAAATGCGTGCTGGGAACTTTACTGCCTCGAGCACGGCATTCAGGTGACCGATTCTTTCCAGATCTGTGGTCTTTGATGAGTCATTTTTTTTTCTTTTTGGATAAATTACCATGAGATTCTCTAGATCTAGTATTTCTCCGAGTTATATCTATGAATTTGGTATTAGATCTGGATTTTGCGTCATATGAATTTGGCATTAGATCTGGATTTTGCGTGTTTGGCCGGTGGATCGTTGTGTGAAGGTCGCAAAAAGATTCATAGTCGTCCACCGTTCGGTTGCTATTGATTTCGGTGTTAGAAAATTTAGCATCCGATGTTGTTGCTCTTTTAATTGCTTGGTACATTTCAAGCGACTGTTTGTTTCTAGATTGGGGATATATTGATACAATTGGATTGTTGGTTTCTAGACTAGAATGCAGGATCGATTTGTAATTGTTTGCTTGTGTTTTGTTTTTGAGCAGCCTGATGGCCAGATGCCAAGTGACAAGACAGTTGGAGGAGGTGATGATGCGTTCAACACCTTCTTCAGCGAGACTGGCGCTGGGAAACATGTTCCTCGTGCAGTCTTCGTGGATCTGGAGCCCACTGTCATCGATGAAGTCAGAACTGGAGCCTATCGCCAACTTTTCCATCCTGAGCAGCTCATTAGCGGCAAAGAAGATGCGGCTAACAACTTTGCTCGTGGCCATTATACCAGTAACAATCATACCTGAACTTTTAACATGATTTATGATGTTCTTACATTGGTATACTATCAATTGCTTATGTGTGCTTTTTTTTTTTGCCTCTAATTGTCAGTTGGAAAGGAGATTGTTGATCTTTGCTTGGATCGCATCAGAAAGCTTGCTGATAACTGCACTGGGCTTCAAGGGTTCCTTGTGTTTAATGCTGTTGGTGGAGGAACTGGGTCAGGGCTTGGCTCTCTTTTGTTGGAACGTCTTTCAGTGGACTACGGCAAGAAATCTAAGCTTGGCTTTACTGTTTATCCATCTCCGCAGGTTTCAACTTCTGTTGTTGAGCCCTACAACAGTGTTCTTTCCACTCATTCTCTCTTGGAGCACACTGATGTAGCCGTCCTTCTCGACAATGAGGCTATTTATGATATCTGTAGGCGCTCCCTTGACATTGAGCGCCCTACCTACACCAACCTTAATCGCCTGGTTTCTCAGGTATAAATTTTCATTTGTGCTGATTACTGAAATTTTGCCATTCTTGTCTGATTGGTCTAATTCGGTTAGGTTGTTATGATTATTGTAGGTGATTTCTTCTCTCACTGCCTCATTGAGGTTTGATGGTGCTCTGAACGTGGATGTGACTGAGTTCCAAACAAACTTGGTCCCATACCCAAGGATTCATTTCATGCTTTCTTCTTATGCACCTGTTATATCAGCTGAGAAGGCCTACCATGAGCAGCTCTCAGTTGCAGAGATTACCAACAGTGCCTTTGAGCCTTCATCCATGATGGCTAAGTGTGACCCCCGCCATGGCAAGTACATGGCTTGCTGTCTGATGTACAGAGGTGACGTGGTTCCTAAGGATGTGAATGCAGCTGTGGCTACCATCAAGACCAAGCGCACAATCCAGTTTGTTGATTGGTGCCCAACAGGCTTCAAGTGTGGTATCAACTACCAGCCACCAACTGTTGTTCCAGGTGGTGATCTTGCTAAGGTGCAGAGGGCCGTGTGCATGATCTCTAACTCCACCAGCGTTGCAGAGGTCTTCTCTCGCATTGACCACAAGTTTGATCTCATGTATGCAAAGAGGGCTTTCGTCCACTGGTACGTTGGTGAGGGAATGGAGGAAGGTGAGTTTTCCGAAGCCCGTGAAGACCTCGCTGCTCTCGAGAAGGACTATGAAGAGGTTGGAGCTGAAGATGTTGAGGGTGAGGATGATGATGGCGAAGAATACTAAGATAGAGCCAATATATAATTTCTCTTATCATATATCTGTGTGCTTTTAGTTTACTTGCGTTGCTATGCTTTATGTTTCCTGAAATAGACATGGTGTTGTAATCGCAATATTTTGCTTCTACTGTTTACATTTCTCTTTTAAGAAAAAAGAACAGCGCAGAGTGGCAAAATGATTCATCTTAAAAAAGGAGGAATAGTACATTTCACGGGATGGAGCTGCACATGCAGGGTACATGAGGCGTTGGAATTGGAAAAAATGCGTTCAAGATATACTGAGTAGAAATACGTAAAAGTTGTAAAAAGGGAAATTCGATGTTTGAAGTTATAAGCTGCCCTTGATTTTGGGTGGTCTCCCACGTACTCCCTATTCCCCAAATATGCCTTTGTTCTTCCGAGTAAGTTTCACGGTTTTTGGATTTACTTTTTAATTGTTCCAAATTGCTTTTTTCTAAAAGGAAAAAAATAAATCCAAGTTGGTATAAGTCTTTCCGCAATTTACTCTCATTTGTTAGTCCCGTGACAAAGACTGGAATTTGATTGCATTTTGTTTGTTATTTCGAGACGATATATCTAAAGTTAATTGAAAATTCATTTTCGGCGTTGTTGAGCCGAGAATGAATTAAAGGTTTTGTGATAATTAAAGAGGTAAAGCATAATGCATTGAACACTTAAAATTATGATCCTAAGACAATGTGACACGAAACTCCTTAGCTGGACCGCAGTGCCAGCCGGTCTTGCAGGACAGGTCTTCGATTGCAACAACAACAAACAAGGAACCAGAAGATGAAAATATTGTAAGAAAGTCCATTCACACATTCTGTCTTTAACTCTCTTTTACTGCTAAATATTACCTGCCAACAAGAGCTGCTACCTTTTTCTGTCATGGAAACGAAGAGGAAGGAACAGAAAGTTTCTTCAGGAACACCTGAGCATGATGACCTTCAGGTGCGAGCGACCCTTTGTTTCTTTCTCTGGTTTTGTAAAGTTAGTGTAAACGTTAAAGCCCCATGAGTTCTAGCCCTTTGTCATGGTGGTTCAGTTGGGTGAGTTCAGAAGGTGCTTGGGGAATCAAATGTTATCTTTTTTGGGGGGTTTCAGTAACTGATAGCCGACTTATTTTTTATTGTTCTTATTCTTCAAAGAACTGTTAGCTGATATCATAAAAGTCTACGATGATGTTTTTTTTCTCCTTTGTTTGTTGGTGTTGAACTGAGAAATCCCATTCTTTATGTTACATGAAGTTAAATTTCATGGATATTAAGGTTATTCTGCTGATGAACAACAGGACGAAGAAGAGGGAAACCATCCCAATGTGGGACCTGTTTCAGAGAGTAACAGAGGTGAGAGTCCTCCGAGTGACAATGTGGCTCTCCTTCGTCAGCAAAACCCTTCCAATCTTCAATGGTCATACACAGCTCCAAATACTGGGGAACAACATTCCTCGTATCCAGGACATTGTTTAACTCCGCCATCACCACATTCCTTTGCTGTGAACCAATGGCATCAATTACCCTACCTTCAATTGAATGCCAATGGACATCCACAACCTCCCCCGCCTCAAACAGCTTCACATTTCTGGCCACCGCACCACCCCGGTTACTATTTGCCCGGAATGAATGCACCTGCTATATATCATCCTTTAACAACAATGGATGCTCACTGGCAAATTCCTGCTGCAATAGGAGATGGAACTTCATTGAAAAGCCATACACAGACTCCCAATTTTTCTTACCAAGTCTGTTACCCCTATCCTGGGTTTACAGGTACTATGGACTTCTTCACCTTAATCCGCTTTGCATTGTAGTGCAATTGTTTAGAAAATTTTTTCTGTCCGATCCTGCTCTAGTTTTCTATTCGTATATACGGAGATGATTTTGTTATATATTGAAAAGTTTGTTGTATCACTATGATGTTTGTACTGTAATAATATAATGAACTTTTGAGCCACAAACGGCATATGAACTTGGAGTGTTTTCTTGTTAGCAGTGCCATGGGATCCCATGTCTTGGGGGACTCATGTTCAACAATCTCAGCCTACTTTGCCTTGTACTCTACCAGGAGCATATGGCAACTTCTCTTCACAGCTTTCAGCGATGCATGGATATTCAGCATCCAGCGGCCAGCCCTCTCAAAGAGGAACCATCAGACCGTCTGCAAAACTTTCGCAGAAGCACCACCAAGTATGGGAAGCTCAGGTATGTGTGATTTTACTCTTGATTTGTGATGTTATTATGCTCTTAGATCATGATATATATTTAATGTGCAAGGATGTAGTCAGCGGAGAATGTTCAGCTGTGGGTTGCAGTTAGTAAATTGCAATCAGAATTAGCTGATCACAAAGATCATGTTAAGAGGCTAGAAACCGAAGTTTCATCTCTGAAACAAGCACTGGAAGCGCCTAAACCTCATGATACTGGGATTTCTTTACCTGCACGAGCTTCAAAAAGAGGGAGACCAAGGAGATCAATCACTTCAGTTGATGGTTTACAGTCACTTGGGACTCAGACGCAAACTCGAGGTAGAAAGCCTGCTCAGTCTAAGTTTCAACATGAAGGAAGATTAATTTATGAGAAAGTTGTCTTAAACAAGGTAGGAAATGAGGAAAATAATTGTATCACTACCCAGCAAGAAGTAGGAAGTAATATACTGGCTACTGCTAGCAATGTAACATTACCCTCATTCCACAATCAATATAAAGAAGAAATGGCTACCATACAAATGCGTGAAGTTGGTCTGAAGATTGAGGATCTGAACAATGGTGATACAGTGAAGTTATTTCAGCAAGCTAACGGGACAAATGGTATGAATGCTCTCTCCTCCGGTTGTCTGGGGCCGAGAAACAATGGGAACTTCAGATTATCTTCCTGCCTCATCTCCGCAGAAGGGGAAAAAGATGTGTTGAATGTGAGTTCCCAAAGTTTTTATAATAATGATGGTGTTACTGGAAATGATGGAAAGATCATTCCTGACTGGAGTTTTGCAAATGAGGACGATGCATCCGAGCAATTTGAAGATGTTTTCCCGGCGTCCAAGGATGAAAATGATGAAATGGGAGATAATACAAGCTCTGATTATGAGGAGACAAAGCATGCAAAAGTTGAAATTTTTGGTAAATATGGTTACCTTTAAGCATGAAGTCCTTGGCATCATAGCTTTTTTCTTTTAGTCTGACCTAATATCATCAGCATATTAGATGGACAAGGAAGAATCTGCTTCATTGGGCTATGATTATTACGGTAGAAGTTTAACAGTTTGCCCAGACTTTTGTAGGAAGCTGAAATTTTGGCTGTAGCAGAACTTCAGACACTTGCTATTTAGCTATTTAACGTTACCAACTTATGATTTCCTGCTGTTCTGCTGCTAATGTCTTCACTCAGAGAATCAGGCAAACATGCCACTTGAAGCTATAAAATTTGCCAGAGGCAACTAAGTGAAGGAGAGATTGTGCAAACCCAATTAGTAACATATTTTTGAATGTTAAGAAAAAGTGCATTTTTTGATAAGTTTGGAAATTTAGTAAAAGATTAAGAGAAGAAGTAATCACAAATATCAAATAAGACATCAAAAATTAATTAAAATTGAAATGACATATCCTTTAAATATTATTATAAAATTAGGCTTTCGAGCATATTAATTACATATTATTTTAATGTCAATAAATATAGTTGTATTTAAGAAGAGAGACGGCTTGTCTTTAATTAAGGATGAGTGTTTAATCTCTAAATTTGTACTAGCTTATGTTGTGTAATTATCTTCTAATCAGACAAAGGTAAAATCTAAGTCAACCTGATTTCCAAAGTTGGACAATCTTAACTAAAGGGACAGTTGGCTCGCATGGAAGAATGATAATAAGAATGAGAATGAATATAGTAAGAAATGTAAATGAATATTATCATTATAATTATGATGGTTGATTAAGAAGAAGGAATGATTACCATTACCATTGATGGTGGTTGGTTTGTAAAAAATATTGAAAAATAAAAATTTACTTTTAATTAATTAAAATATAATTAATTATATTTTAATTAATGAATAATTATATTTTAATTAATTAATTCATTACAATATTTTAATTAATAAATGAATTATATAATTAGTTAATTATATTATTTTAATTAATTAAATTTTTAATCAATTAATTAATTATAATATTTTAATTAATAAATGAACTATATTTTAATTAATTATATTGTAATTAATTAAAAATTAGTATTAAAAATATTTTTTAAAAATGAGCTATTACTAAGAAATGAATTACATTCGTCTATTAAATAGGGTATAAAAGATTTTTTAAAAGTGGATAACAAACTATTACCTTTATAATAATAATCAAGATCCAACTACTTACTTTTTATTCTTTACCTGTTACGCCCTATCGAAACCCATTGAACAAGTACCCGCTTAGCAACAAGTTGACTTACATGGAAGTGCCGAAAGTCTGTAATCTGCATTGATGTAAATTTCAAGTTCTTAGAGAACTCATTTATGGCATCTTCTGAGTGATAACAACTTTCTTGTCTGCTGAACTTCTGGAAAATCCCTGCTTATGTTTTATAATTTAGGACAGACGCCATAATTTCAGCAAAAGGAAGGGAATGTTGACACGAACAATGAACAAGTCCGAAGCATCACACCCCGATGGCAGGCTGTGCTTTATGTTGCTCGAATCATACTTAACCAGAAGATTAGGCAAAAGTGAGCGGTGTTGCAATTCTGAACTAAATTCTATGCTAAAAAAAGGGTAAAGAGTCTTATCCTAACTAGATAAACCTACACTTGAAAAGGTCTAATTGTTGTCTGAACTGAGATGGGCAAGAATAATGGAGGAAGTATATACCTTCTACATTCAATAAATTTTCTGTACGCCAAGAATTATAGATAGACTTAGCATTAGGTTGGGGTCATATTCTCCAGGTCGAAGTCTTACCTAAAAATTTATATTTAGATACATGTTCGATTCGAAATCTAATTAGACAATAATCAAGTTTAAGTTTTTTTTAACTTAAAATTTAAAAACGTGATAAATATGAATTTTGAGATCAAGTCAGACTTGATCGGACAGGCTAAACCTGATCTAAAAGTGGAAAAAAATCAAATCAACCTAAAGTTTGGTCAACTCAAGTCGAACTCGTTAAATTTGATTTAAGTCAAAAAATATTCTCTAATTATAAATAGATAGAGAAATAATAATAATTTAATTTAATTTGTCACTTGAAATAAATTTATAATTATTATTTTAAAATGCGTATTATATAATTTGTATTTTGTTAAATAATATGTATTTCGATTATTGAATAATATGATTCCATTAACATTTGCAATTCAACCTATTTTTACTCTTAATTTACTATTTTTCAAATCACCAAATAGAGAAGTAAGACTTGATTGTATATTATTACTAATAAAGTCAAGATTTTTGCCCCCTAGGAATAGTCGAGTTAGTAGAGTGAAGGAGGAGGGCATAGGGCCAAAACATCATATGTTCGAATCCTCCATATTTACACTTTCTTGATCGAACCTGTCATACAAAGTATGCCTAGTGTAAAGTACCTGGTTGGCCTGATTTGCGAGCTATTATGTCAATCCGGAGATTTACTCAGTACACATTTAAAAGATAACGACTGTCGTTTCTTTCGTTCCAAAAAAAAAAGTGAAGATTTTCCCATAAATTCCTTTTGGGACTCAAAATTAATTAGTTATTATGTAGATGATTGTCCACTTAGCCAAAACAAGTTATGTTTAATTAGACGTAAAGTTTTTAATGAAATGAAACGTAAATAGATGTAACATTAGAAAATTGTTATTTGGAAGGGATGAAAGAGTTTATAATATAATACAGTAAAATATTATTTAGAAGAAGGATATAATGAAATGTATTGTATGTATAATAATAATGAACTATAGTTCTACCTTTGATAGAACAAAACATATGTTAATAAGACTAAGTGTATAATTGATATTATAAAAAATTATTGAGGTTATATTATAGGTAGTACATATTTATCATTTTACATTTTACCATAAATTTTTCAAATCAGAAGTAATTCATTTTTATTGTTTACGATAAAATAAGATGTAAAATGAAACCCTTCTCTTTATCTTATTCCAGTGTATTTTATTAGAAACCTTTCTTTCTTATGCTGGAATTCTAAACCTGCAATCAATCATAGCCTAATTTAATATTATCTTACAGCTTTTTTTTGTTTGTTTCTTCACACGGAGTCGAGAGATAAGTACAGGAAGATCTTTTCAAGCTCTGTTATTACAGAACTAAGGTTTAGACGACATTGCCGAACCAAATTCCCAACTTTCTGAGAACATGTTTGGTTCATTTGCAACTCTAGTAGGTGACAAGGCAAGTCTTCATGCACAAACAATTCACTTCTGATAACAAATGAGCTTTTGTCTTTAGCAGATTTTGATGAAACACATCTATTTCGGGATACAGAAACTGAAAGCGAAAGCTCCAAATTGAAATTGATATCACCGGTTTTGTCAGTACCTCTAACAGCCCAGAACAAGAGTTCATGCCTTATGGAGACTGCAATTCTCGAGAGCTTACAAGAGTTGGACTAGGTCTTCGCAGCGTAGCTTACTTCCAATCATGGGTCCTATCTTCGTCCCTAAATTGCGGGTGATGTCAATATCAGTTGGAGTAGGGATTTGGACGTCTCTCCAATGTAAATGGAGATTGTAAGTTTAAGGATTGAAGATAACTTCGAGTATATCAAATTTAGTGTTGAATTTGAAATTTAAAAAAATAATTCTAATAAAAACGATATGTAAAGAATTAAATTTAAATAATATTATGTTACTCAAAATTCAATTAAATTTTAAGTCATTCGTGAATTTAAAAATAAATTAGACATACAGTCTGAACTCAACCCATGTTAACTTGACCTGTATTATTTTTAACCCTATTAAAGGAGACTTTGTCAAGAAGAAGACTCTTGAAGTAACCGGTAAAAATTACTTCTTTATAACTAGAAAGTCACAAGTTAGAATCATAAAAATAATTTCTTTGTATAAAAAATATAAAGAGAATACTACATACATTTAATGACCCATTTCAGACTGTCATAAAATCGGTTAAGGTTAAGGCTTGGTTTGGAAGATCGGTGATGGTTGACAACTTGCCGAGATCAATCTGTTAAAAGTATTTATGTGTTTAAAATTGTTGTTTTGGTAACTGCTGAAACGTGAAAATAGGTGTTTGGCAAGTGTAATTGCGGTTGCTGAAAAGAGATAAAATGACTAAAAAGTTCATTGATTTACTAAGCTATTAATTGTTGTATAAATAATTAAAAATATTATTAATCATATAAATTTAAAATTATAAATAAGAAAATATTAAATTAAAATAAGAAAATATAAATAAAATAAATTTAGTTAATAAAATATTTTATAAAATATATTATTAGTCATATTAATTAAGAATATAATAGAAAATAATATTTATAGTGAAAGTTATTAATAGAAAGTAAAATTTCTACCGCAGAAGCAGTTTTTTACTGTAGCCCTTTTGCTGCTTATTGTTTTCTGCAGTGACACCGCACTTTTTTCCAACCTCTAGTTGTTTACCGCAAATCCAAACATGTGATTGCGTTTGAAAAATACGGTAAATAAATATTTATCTCCACCACACTTTAAATCCAAACGTAGCCTAAATAAAATCAAAGAGATTGTTCTATCAATGAGGTTTTATTCATGTATTCATAAAAGAACTATCATCATACTTTCAATGTCAAGTATGGTTAGAAGCCCTTCAAGACTTTATATTATGAAATTCCAACACTCATTTTTATGACCATTGTTATAAATAGCATGATAAAAAAGTTTGAGTTTAATTAAATTTTAGTTTGTCGAATTAGACCATAAAATTAATTTTGATCAAATTAAAATAAAATATGAATAATTTTTATAAATAAATCAAAATAACATATAATAAAAAATTTACGTCAAATATCGGATATTTTTTTTTTTTGGACTCACAAATAGTTTCCATAGATACGACTTAAATTGCAAGTATTGATTGAATAGACTATAGATTGAGTGCCTAAGTCTCATCCAATTTAATACTTAAGATTAATGGCAGTGGCAAGCTACCTTCCGTTTTTAATCATATTCACTAACATCTATTTGATCTTATCGTAACTCTTTCCTTGTTATGTATAATACAAGATTTAATGCATTTCCACTACTTTTCTTACTCAATCCTCGTATTACAAACAAGAATCCCCAACTAAATGTTACACTATAATTGTCTCACATAATTAATAAAAAAGGTTGATATAAGATTTATAGATTTCTTATCTTTTAAGCTAACTTTTAGGATTGGTTCTCCTATAAAATCTGTAACAATTAGTATTAAAGCTAACACCACTCTTTCAAGTCTTCGTGTCAAACTCACGGTTGGTGACGTTGGCATTGTAGTGTTCACCCGAGGTTAAAAAAATTTTAGCACACAGCCAACTTTTGGGCACACGAGTGGTGATACTAATATATCAATGTTCATTCGGGCTAAAAATAGTCTAGTGCTTAGTTAGCTTACTGGTGCCTGTGCTTCAAAATGTAGTAGGATGTTACAATTTAATTGTCCCACATTAATAATAAAAAAGATTTATTTAGAATTTATAAATTTAGGGACTTCCCAAACCTTTCAGACTAGATTTTGGGGGTAACTAAACTCACGACTTCTACAACTAAGGAGTTCCAAGTTAACCTTGTAAGAGTTTCAATTCCTTTAAATACAAAATCTGTATTAAATGTCCAATCACCTAACGTTAGAAAATCGAAACTTTTCTCTTTTGCTCTTTTGTTCACAATTAAGATTATGCAACGAACCAACTAGGTGGGCAACGAACTTGTCAACGCAAGTACCGTGTAAGTTGCCTTTGGATCTCAAACACTCAAACACTCGTAACACTCTCCGTGTTCTTTCTCGGGAAGATATAAAAGGACTTTCTCACAAGTTTTGCCAGTCCTGAGACTTAAAAAAAAAAACGACGTAGTTAGAGGGAGAGGGTCAAATACTTCCTCTCTCTACCACCTCTACGAATCCTAACGCCTTCGAGACTACTTCGCTCCGCAGTGGTTTCTTCTCCTCCTATCCCCATGCCTGATCTCCTCCATTTTCGTTCTCTATAAACAAACTCAGGTACCGACCCACACAAACACACGGGTTTTTCACACGCACTTTGTCTATAATCTTCTTATCTTCTCACAAGAAACTAACTTCCATGGCTACAACAACACAAACAGTAACCAAATCCAAAGCCACCGCTTCCAAGCTCGTTTGTTTCTCCTTCGCAGCCTATGCCAAAACCGTTATCGACCACCTTAAGTCCCTCGAAATCCCTGTCCTCCCCGGCCTCACCGACGATGAATTCACCGCCGTAGAGTTAGCCTTCAACTTCTCCTTCCCACCTGACCTCCGATCAATCCTCCAAGAAGGTCTCCCCGCTGGACCCCAATTCCCAAACTGGCGTTCTTCTTCCCCACAACAATTGCAAATCCTCTTAAACCTTCCTCTGTTAAACCTCTCCAAGAATATCTCTAAAAGCAACTTCTGGGTCGATTCTTGGGGTCCAAAACCCGACGACAGTAACAAAGCTTTGAGCTCTGCGAAGCTGTTTTTGGACAAAGCTCCTACTCTGGTTCCCATATTCCGAAACTGTTACATTCCTTCTACACCGAACGTGGCGGGTAATCCAGTGTTTTACGTCGACGATCGCCATGTTTGCGTTTTGAGCTTTGACGTTGCTAGGTTTTTCCAAGAACTGGAATTCTTGCAATTGAGGTTAGATGTTATTGAGCCGGTGTATTGGTCGAGAAAAGAAAAGCTTCAGGTCAACGTTCCTGCATGGGCGTCGACGGCGGCTAAGAGGGTTGAATTTTGGTCGGAGGCGGCGGAGAGAGGGCGGAGGATGGTTGCGCGTGAGCCCACGATGGGGTGGTGGACTGATAAAGATTGTTTAAGAGATCATCTTGAAGAGGTGTACTGGAGGTTAAGAGATGGAGGGTGGAGAGAAGACGAGGTAAGGGAGATGATGTTGATGGACGGTTCTGATTACTCGATTGAAAATGGCTGTTGTTCGACCAAGTTCAACGAGGAGCACGTGGCATGGCACGTGAGAGCACTGTTGCGTGCGGGATGGAGCAGAGAAGACGTGGTGTACTCGCTCGACCTAAAAGAGTTTGAGGATGGAAGCGGACCAATCACAAAGCTTCTAGAAGGGAAACTTCCTTTGGACTCTCACTCTCACATTCCAATCACGTGTTCCAGAGAAGATCACAACCGTCAAAACATTTTAATCAAGCCGGTCCAGTCTCTTGAGGCGTGACGAGTCCCACTCAAGAAAAATTTTGAGATTAGTCTTCAAATAATTTTCCTCACACGTCTAAAAGTGGAATACTTTAGTTGTCAATTCGTTAATGCTGAATGCATTTTGAGAAATTTATACGTAAATGGAAAATTATCACGCCAATAAAGAAGATTATTTTGACCAATTGGACCGACTTAAAAAATATGTAATTTATATAATTATAAATTACATATCCATGAATTCATTGGGTACATTCATGTATATTAAATGTAATAATACAATTTATCTATTTATTAAGGCCATATTTAGTTTGGTGGTTATTAATGAAATAAAATGAAATGTAATATTATTTTATAACTTAGGGAGAGAGTTTATAATGAAATGGAATGGAATAGGATAAAAAATGAGAGTTTCACGTTACATCTTAATCCATCTTAAACAATAAAAATAAGTTATCTCTGATTTGGAAATTTATGATGGAATGTAAAATCATAAATAATACTTCATTATGTTATATTATGAACCCTTCTTTTAAACAATATTTTACTATATTATATTACGAACCCTTCCGTCCCTCTCAAATAACAATTGTCTAATATTACATCAATTTACATTTCATTTCATTATAAATCATTCTGTTTAATTTCATTCCATTAACAATCTCTAATACGTCCAACCAAACATAACTTAAGATTTACCAACTTAAGCACCTTTTTTTTTAATCACAAAAAGTCTCATGTGTCATTTGCATAAAAAGTCTATGTAGGTGTATAAGAAATAACATCTCTATTATATATAGGTGAGATTGCGTACTATCGAAATTTCACATATTTCGTGACTAAGTAAAATTTCAATTAAGTATTGGTGACGACGACGACGATATTAACGATGAATATCTTTTAAAACCGTATTCATTGCATCATAAAAGTGGTAATAGAGATAATGGTATATGCTTATTTAGATTTTTCTATAAAACGTTAACATAAAAATATATTTTTAACTAATATTTAAATACATTATTTTTAAGATTTATATTAATCTCTAATAGGTCCAATTATTTAGTTGAGACGTAATATAAACTAAATTTATAACCTATATATTAAAATTGTCAAAAACTTAATTTAATATAGGTCCGAGGTGTTATTAATATCATTTTTAGCAAGCTAAAGTATAATGTAATAAAATAAATAATGGCAGAAGCTATTTTATTTTATTTTTAAAATAAAAAGTAATTTGTATTTCTTGTCATGTTTAACATTGTTAGTCTCGACTAAGTCTCGTTACGATAAAAACATAGTCATGTTTTAATTTTATTCAGATTTTTAAGGTAACAAATTATTAAATTCTATTTTTGTATGTCTCTTTTCTTTTTCTTATACCAATTGTGTTATTCCAAGGCTTTTTCTTTATATCATTAATTGCTATAAATAGTTTCATCTAATATTGCTTGGTTCAGAACACGATTTCTAGAAGGTCCTACACGTTTTCGGAGATAACTATTATCTTTACTTACAATCAAACATATAGACCAATGGTACGGTGAAAACAACATGTTGATGTATTTGAATAAAATAATTATTATTATTATTAATGTTGCGTATTGCGTTATTTTACTACAAATTTTCAATTTCTAGCCGCCCGATAGGTACAGCCGATTTAACAACATTTTCGACTTTTCTT